>JBAMJV010003909.1:0-276261 GCA_037951105.1 Echinarachnius parma | reverse complement strand
GGCAGTTACTATCAAGCAATGATGTACTTAGTAAGAGAGTAAATCTCCCTTTATATGTTTGTATCTCTGTAATTGGCAGTTACTATCTGGCCATGAATGACTTAGCAAGAGAGTAGATTTTGCTATATTTGTTTGTATCTCTGTATTTGGCAGTTACTATCTGGCCATGATGGACTTAGCAAGAGAGTTGACGTCCCTTTATGTGTTTGTATCTCTGTATTTGGCAGTTACTATCTGGCCATGATGGACTTAGCAAGAGAGTTGATGTCCCTTTATTTGTTTGTATCTCTGTATTTGGCAGTTACTATCTGGCCATGATGGACTTGGCAAGAGAGTAGATCTCCCTTTATTTGTTTGTATCTCTGTATTTGGCAGTTACTATCTGGCCATGATGGACTTAGTAAGAGAGTTGATGTCCCTTGAAGACAGCACAAACAAGGAGAACCTTCTGAACCAGAAGCTCTTCACCAAGACCAAGACTGCCATGATCAAGAGTGATTCTCTCAAGAAGTGAGTAGCAACCATTCATACACACTTCACACCATACTGTTGTATGTCGTAGGCAATGCATCTACAAGGCAGTGGCCCGGTCGCCTGGGACCACAACAAATTGATGTCTGGCCACCGAAAAAAGATTTTGTAAAATTTGCATCAGCAATTTGTTCATGTATACTGTGCATGCAAACAAGTATAAAATGAGACCGACTCAAATTAATTTTATTTTATTTAATACAGAAATTATGTTTGTTGGTTTCTGAAAGATTATTGTTTTTTGTTTTTGTTTTTTCTGGGCCCCCACAAAATTGGATGGAAAAAGTTGTTTTGGCCTCTGACAAATTTTGTCAGAATCAAAATCTTAGGCCCCCAACTAAACCAAGTCTCCAAATAAACGTTTTTCTGTACTGGCCTGGTTGGGCAAGTAAAATCATGAATTTCAAATTGTATTTACAAATTGTACTTACAGAAAATGTAAGTTTGCCCAAGTACTTCTTAATGACATTTACAGATTAAAAATGACTTTTTCTTTCGTAGTTGAACAATTATTTAGCTGCTGGATCAGGCAAGTTGAGACAAACAAACTAGACCATAATTTTGTTAAATTTTACTTGCCTGATTTGAGTTTTTACTTGCCCAATATGAATTTTTACTTGCCCTCGGCAATAGGGCAAGTGCTAGTGTCAAGCCTAAAAAATAAATAAGTTGACGCTTTATTTTTGCAGGGCCATGACTTCTTTGGAGGAGCAGGCGAAGGAACAGGGACCCCAGTTGGAGGAGAAGACGAGGCAGGCAGGATTCTACCAGAGCAAGACCAGGGAGTATTACAGCCAGCTGGAGGCACTGCAGGTGAGAAGGGACTTTACTTTATAGGTATATTGTTGTTAGGTCCAGAGGGCGCTATCTAGAATTCACTGGGCGGCACCATGTCCCTGTAACCAGGTGGAATCAGGGTTCTACCAGAGCAAGACCAGGGAGTATTACAGTCAGCTGGAAGCACTGCAGGTGAGATTGTACTTCACTTTAAAGGCACATTGTCATTAAAGCCAGAGGTCATTATCTAGAAATGTACTGGGCGGCACCGTGTCCTTGTAACCAGGTGGAAGCAGGGTTCTACCAGAGCAAGGCCAGGGAATATTACAGCCAGCTGGAGGCACTGCAGGTTAGAGGGGACCTTACTTTAAAGGTACTGTGTCATTGAGTCCAGAGGGCGCTATAAAAAATGGCTGGCACCACATCCTTGTAACCAGGTGGACGCAAGGTGAGCAGGGTTCTATCAGAGCAAGACCAGGGAGTATAACAGCCAGCTGGATGCACTGCAGGTGAGAAGGGACTTTACTTTAAACTAAAGGTATATTGTTGTCCAGTTGGCGCTACCTAGAGATTTACTGGGCTACACAACGTCCTTGTAACCATGTGGAGGCAGGGTGAGTAGGATTCTATCAGATCATGACCAGGAGTATTACAACCAGCTGGAGGCACTGCAGGTGAGAAGGGACTTTACTGTAAAGGTACTGCGTCATTAATTCCAGAGGGCGCTTTGTACAAAATTCACTGGACGACACCATGTCCTTGTAACCAGGTGGACGCAAGGTGAGTAGGGTTCTATCAGAGCAAGACCAGGAGTATTGCAGCCAGCTGGAGGCACTGCAGGTGAGTTAGTTAAAGTTAAAGTCCTTCCTGTGCCAATGTTGGCACATAAGGCGGCGCCTATCTCCGATTCATTAGCCCTAGGCCACACGTCTACTAAATGTAGCGATAGCTACAGAAGGGGGCCAGTCCTCTGGTAACTCGTGTGATTAGCTTTCCCTTCTCCATTCTATAAATGCCGAGCGCCTGGCTAGAAGGCAGAAGGTACCATTTTTAAAGTCTTTGGTATGACCCGGTCTGGGTTCGAGCCCGGGACCTCCCGTGCATGAGGCGGACACTCTAACTGCTAAGTCACCATGCCACTGCAGGTGAGAAGGGACTTTACTTTAAAGGTTGTGTGGCATTGATCCTGAGGGTGCCATGTCCTGGTAACCAGGGTTCTATCAGATGAAGACACAAGGGAGTATTACAGCCAACTCGAGGCACTGCAGGTGAGATTGTACTTCACTTTAAAGGTATATTGTTGTTAGGTCCATAGGGCGCTACCTAGAAATTTACTGGGCTACAGCACGTCCTTATAACCATGTGGACGCAGGGTGAGTAGGGTTCTTTCAGATAGAGTAGGACCAGGGAGTATTACAGCCAGCTGGAGGCACTGCAGGTGAGAAGGGACTTCACCTCTAAAGGTTGTGTGTTGTTGAATCCTGAGGGTGCCATGTCCTGGTAACCAGGGAGAATCATGAGTGGGACATTCATGAAAATCTCTTAGCATTTAGCTACAGGATGTGTGGTGTGTACCTTATTATGGCGCCTCGCTGTGAACTCTTTGAAGTTGCCTTCTTATACAATGATGCAGTCAACCAAATGGGCAAGATTACACTCCCATGTTCAAACCGATGTCCAACAGACCATCATTCATGCTCGCAATCTCAATCTCATTCCAGTTGCATTTCACCACTTCAAGACAGTTTCACTTCACCAGTGGTCAGCCACTGTTTGTCAACCTCATGTTACCATAAACATCACCCTCAATACCTCTCAATACCAAATAGGATTGCAATATAATAAACAAAGACAAAATCTCAAAAAAGGCACCCAGTTTAATTTGTTAACACATATATATAAATTGTTTATATATAAGTTTACATGTTCCTTATTGGTTGTTTTTATTTCAGACAAAGATAAGTGAAGTAGGAGTTGATCCATCAATATATCACCAAAGTCTAGTCAAGATGTCACAGGTACGTCTATTCTTTAATTGTCATGTATTTTTTGTGCATCTTTTACGAGGGTTGTTCATTAAAGATTTTTCTTATGGTGTAGTCAAGCACTGGCAAAATTGTTTATTTTTATTTGAATAGAAGTTTTAACGAGTAAACAAAAAATGCTACTTTTTAATTTTTTTAGAAAGCATTTTCTGATATCTTTGATATTTTTTCTTATGTTTTTCAAACTCATGATTTTTTGTCTTTAGTGTGTGCATTGTGAACTTATTGGTTTAATATGAAAATGTATTTCTTAAGAATGTTCTGCTTTTTGCAATCAACATTGTTATGTTGAATACAGGTACTAACTGTTCCAAAGCCATTTCTGTCTGAATTTTATGTTTCTGCAAGTTCTCCACATTAGCTTTAGGACATTTGAAGAAATTCTTTATGTCATATTCATGGTTTCTATGTATGTATGATTTGAGCATAGTATTGATTTTAGCCTTGATTGATTTTCTTATCAGGATTTGGATTCTCTAAACACCAAACTATCGCCACTGAAAGCCAAGCTGGATAGTTATCAGGATCTTCCTGCAAATGTATCGCTAGCAAGGGTCAAGATAGAGGAAGCCAAGAGAGAACTGGTGAGTTGAGAGACCTACTTCATAGATAATCTTTATTAGCAATTTTTCCCCCAAATATGTGTGGTCTCATCAAATATATAGTTTTATTAAAAGGCATGAAGGGGAGCAGGAGTGGAGTTCAAGTGAAAATATGTTGTAAACCAAGCCTCCACACTAACTTTGTTCTCTGGCAAGTAAAATCATACATTTTTACATTTTACTTGCCCAAATACAAATTTATTTGCCTTCTTACTTCTAGATGAGATTTACAATATATGAAATAACATTGTTCTCTCGTAGTTTGACAATTATTTAGTTGCCCTATCAGGCAAGCAAACTAGACAGTTTATGAAAGTTTATTTTATACATCAATTTTTACTTGCCCCGGGCAAGCGGGCAAGTGCTAGTGTGGAGCCCTGTATAAATGAAAACAAGCAAAGATAGTTGGACCTCCGGATTGCAAGAACAGTGCTCTTACCATTGAGCGAGAAGGCCCTATTAATGATGGTACTTCCATGAAACCCTGTTCAATGCTGGTGCTAGTCAGAATTCACAATTACTCATACGATCGATTGATTAGTTGTACAATTAGTCATGAATCCTTGCATTACAAGGCCCAGAAAGTAAATATTTTTTAACATTTCATTTTCTGTGTCTAATTTTATGTTTTTTGTGCAGGCATCAATGGAAGCAGAACTTTCAAGGAACATTGACATGATGCACATGTGAGGGCGCCGAGGCTGAAAAGTCGCGCTTTGAACTCTAAATTTAAAAGATCATCCAGGGTGGGGATGCTACAGAGCGGGGCGCCATTTTGAACTAGGCTAGTTTATGCGCACTGCACAACACTGAGCCAGTCGACATTACGCACTGCATCCAAAAGATGGAACCTCGCATCTGATTAACGAATCTGAACTACCTTTAACGGTTTTTCATCGACTCACCTCAATTGAAGACAATAAGACATTGATGGTACGTGTGCCTTTTTGTAATAGCCTGTTACTGGCCTATGAATAGTAAGCAAGTTTTTTGGAAGGATTATAGGCTTGCCTGTAGCGGTGGCCTGGGTGCCAATGGCCACCAGAAATTTGATTTAGGCTCTAGAAACTTGTATTAGGATATAATGTATATGACACACACACGTCTGTGGTGGGAGGCTATCTTTTGGCCAGCTGAAAGCTACCGGCAAGCTTTGAGAAAGAGCCCTGTAGTAAGATGGGGAAGAGAAGCGAATTCCAGGTACCATATTTGCTGGTGTATTAACTACACGTTTTTACATACAAAAGAACTTGCAAAAGGGGGGAGCGGTTAATACGCAGAGATAGAGAAACATTTTTCATGAAAATACCACATATGGCTATAATCACTTTAAAGGACAATATAACTATGGCTTTCGGCTACTATTATCATTTAGAGGGTGAACAGACATTTAATTTGATACATGACTTGGCAATTTTGGCCTACTGGATCCCATGAAATCCTTCTGTGAACATAACTAAATTTTACTAATTGTGACGGCGGCAAAAGATGATGGGAGCGGCCATGTTCGTGTAACTACCCGACATGCTTTGCAAATTCTGACGTATGTGCGGATGGCCGAACAAAAAGATAGAAAAGCTTTTCACTGATTTGCAGACTCATCAAAGTGTCTACAAGTATTCAAACAATGGTTTGAATTGGTGTTATTGGATTGAGTTAAGTGCAGGAATGCATCATTGACCGATCACAGTGGTGTACGTCCGCACAGACCTAACAATGGCGGCCTCCAGCGTTCGCGTGAAAAGTGGTGTACCCGATAGTGTTTTCACATATTTCTTCCAAAGCAGAAATCTGAGTCGGGGTAATGTTATGCGAAATAAACAAGCATATTACGATGTATAAAGTAGGATAAACTCTATTCTAGAGTTGCATTGGCCTTTAACCCCTTGGCTACGGGAACCGGGTGGGTTGTGTACAAAGTCTATAGGGATTTCAGAAATTTGTAGGGAACGGGTTAAGTGGAGTAAAAAGTTTGATAGGCTTTTCTGTTATGAATTATACTCCAATCAGAAATAAGTATGTGACTTTTGTTTGTCGTTTACTAAAAGTTTTTTAAAAAAGTTATAGGGGAAAGCATGGGATGTGTGTATAGTTTGATTATATTGCAAAGATTCCCAGCAGTTTTATCATCTAGAAAATGTTTTTTTCCCCCTTCAATGACAACCCGAAGTTGGGGGTGCGGTTAATACACATGCAATTTATACACCGGTAAATACGGTATGTAAATGACCCTCTGTTTAGTACCCCAACGCCCAAAACAGTTGCACCATTAAAAACACAAGTTTCGTAGACTGATTTAGAGGTAATTTTCTAAGATTTTAAAGGGGTAGTTCAGTTTTGGAAGAGAGGGCGCTGCACATCACAATTTTTTTGTGAGATAATGAAAAACTGAGTGACGAATTTGAGAGAACATGCAATTTTAATGGCAGAATAAACTTTATTTGGTCAAAATCAACCCAGAAACGGCTGAAATATCAATAAATAATTATATCTGATCTTATAATTATTTGAGTTGTTGATGATCTCTCTATTTAATCATTATTTCAATAAAACATCACATGCATAATTTTGTATGAAAAACGGTTGAAACCAGTGCCTTTTTAGAAAGTTTTTATGGCTCTTTTTTAATGATAACGGGCTTTTTACTTAGCCGTTTGTAATTTTGTATACCTTTCGAGCATGGTGGAGTTATAACTATTACTTTATAATGTTACTGTCCAGGTTTGGTTACTAAAGTTCAGCCTTACCAAAACTGTACTACCCCTTTAAGCTATTTTTGGCAAGCCATATTCTAAATCTTGTGAACATTATTTTCTAGATGCACGTTTTTGATTGGGTGAATACCAGGATAAATGTGCAATCATTACATAATGATCAATTGGAGGTGGCGTGGCAAGATTGGTAGAGCGCACTCTCCAATTAGCGAGATCCCTAGTTCAAAACCAGTGTATGCCTACCAGTGGCGGATCCAGGGGGGGGGGGGGGTTTAGGGGGTTTAAACCCCCCCCCCCCCCCTTGGGCTGCCAAGTGAAAATGTATCAGTGAAAAAAGTGAAAAAAAATTGAAAAAAAAAACCACTTACGGGGGTTCAAAATAGCAAAAAAAAATCAGAGAGAGGGGGGACACCCCCCTCTCAGACTCTCCCCCCACTCGCCGCTACGCGGCTCGGACTTCGCGGCTCGTGGACGATTGGGTCAAACCCCCCCCTTAGCAAAAAGCTAGATCCGCCCCTGCCTACTGCATTTATCCTTCAGTAAGGCAATTGATCCACTTGTGCTGCTTTCTACCCATGGAATGGAAAATTTGCACATTATGTTCAGGAATGATTGCAGTGTATATCTGTTGACCAAGGTAGTAATAATGTGAAACACTATGATTCTCACGTGAATAGCACTATATAAAATAGCCGTTTTTTAATTATTATTGAAAGAAACAATTATGTTGAAACAGTGGAACCTCTTTATAACGAGGTACCTGATATAGCGAGGTAATTTCACAGGTCCAGGTTTTATGTATTTTTTTATTTTTAAGCCCTGATACAACAAAAAATCTGTTATAACGTGTATTGGGCCTAAGGTGCTCGTTATAATGAGGTTTCACTGTACAATGTTTAGTCATCTAAATAATGCATACAATAAAGAAAATAGATTATCATCACAATTTTAATTTCAAGGATAGTAAAATGTCCCTACATTCCAATCCAGTTATTTTCACATCCATTAAGTTAGTAGCCTAAAATGGAAAATGGCTTAATAAACAAGAAAATTGAACTGCCTATATCTTTTGTGGAGCACATGGAATGTTGAAAATGTGAAAAATGTTCTTAAAGTGATTCAATAACTTTGTTAAATTCAAACAAAATCACTTGGAGCTTTCATACTTCTCTTATACCTTGTTGTTTGGCTAATGGTACAGAAGAATGAAGTTGGTTTTATTTGTCAAAGGTTTCCCTAATTATGGAGGTATTTTAAATTGAATTGAAAAGCATTAGGAACACTTATTTTTGTATTGTAGTCAAAAGTATCTAAAATAAGGACACTTCGCCCGAATGATCAGGGATAAATTCTGACATGAATGTTTACTTTGACTTTTTAAACATTGTTATTTTTCTTTGAAAATATCACATATTACTCAAAAGAGCCTTTCAATAATGATATGTGATTGAAGTCTCAAATATCACTTTTTGGGAAAATCTTACAAACTTGATGGATCACTTTAAAGCATGGCAAATCAGAAATATTAATAACATACATGTATTGATATAGTTTGGTACATTATAATGCCTTCAACATTTTAGAGCCCAATTCTGGGCTAAGTAGGAGTAATTTATTAGAGTAGAGTATGGTTGTCCCATCTCTACTAAGTACAATGTACCCTTCAAAACACAAGACCCATACTGCCGATTTAAGATATCCTCCTAAATTTCATATTCCCTCTAACGTATGTCTGTATGACAAAAGGTGGACAACATGTAATGCAGGTTTATAAGCTAAATACTGTAAGGGAAAGATAAAGTACACTGTAAATATATTATTTATTATATTTTTCATGTCTCATACTTTTATGTACATATATTCAAATATAAATATGCAAATATTATTCTAATTAAATTCTTGAATTATGTATACTGATTTGTTGCACATGGACTCATTAATCTGTTCATAGTAGATTCTAGTACATTCCGATTTTGCAAAACAATTGAAGTATGAGCATTTGTAAGTTCAATATTTTAATTTCAATTGGACTCTTTCTTTTCACACAATTTTAAAAGATTGATCATAGATTATTTACAGATAGTGTGTGTACCATTCAGAGGTTCAATTGCAAGGGGTAAGGAAATCTATATTCTTTGTTATTGTGCCATTTGCATGTGCCTGGCCCTCTGTTAAACTTCCTTTGTTAAAGGGTACCACCGGGCATTATAAAACCAATGCTTAGTTGTTTTGGTACTATAATCGAATATCAAACATACTCTCATGGGGTCCGATATGTTTCTGTAATTTGAGAACAATGCAATTAATTACTACGACCTACGGAACCACGGCTATTTAGTGGTTCGCGCGCGCGACTTTTGTTTGCACGACCGCTCAATCAATACGCGTACGTTATATGGTAGTATGTGCGATTTATCGCATAGCCCATGCGATAGTATCGTATGGCATGCAGGCAATACGCCCGTGTGTGCTCGCACTTTGATGTACACACTACAACGGCAGTGTTGGAGTCATGGTACACACAATGCCCAGCGCTATATAGCCACCGCACCATGCATAATACAATGTAGGTTACTCTGAATGCATGCAATAGTACAGTGCTTGTATAGCGCTACGTGTATACGGGATAGATGCTGTTTCTGAACGCCAAGTTGATTTTTTATTCGCTGCACACAAGAGATTTTCGAGATTTTCGCTGCTTGCTGCGATATATCGCAGTTGCTTCCGATAAGAGGATCGTTAAGTGATATCGTAATCAGAACTGCGCTGACAGAATGATTGATAGGTGATATTAAAAATGATTCTCTGGCGATGTAGAAATACTTTCAGGATCACAGACTTGTTTTGTATGTTCATTTAAGATATGTCTTTGATGTAAGAGAGCTAAATCTCTGTCTGGTGGTACCCTTTAAGTATTTAAATCCCTCTAACATCTCTAGCGACTGCTCATACCTGTGCATTCAACAGTGCAATGTATTGTGTTGGTGCAAGTCATTGGAGCCGAAGTTGACATAGCCACTGGTCAGATCTTAATTGCTGATCTTCTGAATAACTCATGTTAAGCAGAGAAGTGAATATTAAAGGGGACCACCGGGCAAAGAACACATAATTATATACAGCATTAGTGGTAACCTTTAATGTGCAATTCAAATGCAAAAAGGACTCATGGCTGCAGCTAGCTCCTCTTCTATGTGCTGTATTCTTTCACCAATTTTCCCGACACTCAATGTAAGGCCTCCGGTAAGTTATCTCTAGAGTCAATAGAGCATGATTCATTCTTCTAAGCACATACTCGTCTGTCCAACCATACACCAAGGATGGGCTTCTTCACTATAAGAATGTTGACTACTGGCTTCAAACTGATTCATTCTTCGAAGCACATACTCGTCTGTCCAACCATACTCCAAGGATGAGCTTCTTCACTATAAGAATATTGACTACTGGCTTCAAACTGATTCATTCTTCGAAGCACATACTCGTCTGTCCAACCATACTCCAAGGATGGGCTTCTTCACTATAAGAATGTTGACTACTGGCTTCAAACTGATTCATTCTTCTAAGCACATACTCGTCTGTCCAACCATACTCCAAGGATGAGCTTCTTCACTATAAGAATATTGACTACTGGCTTCAAACTGATTCATTCTTCGAAGCACATACTCGTCTGTCCAACCATACTCCAAGGATGGGCTTCTTCACTATAAGAATGTTGACTACTGGCTTCAAACTGATTCATTCTTCTAAGCACATACTCGTCTGTCCTACCATACTCCAAGGATGGGCTTCTTCACTATATGAACGTTGACTACTGGCTTCATACCGACGTTGTGGATCAATCCTTTGTGGAACTTCTCTGCTTCGATGTCTTGTTGGGGGAAATTGCGTCCACGATATGTCTTGGTTCCAAGTAGGATCTTCTTCAATCTTAGGAGTGGTATTAACTGGTAGCTGCGATGTCAAAACCTGATGCAACATGAATAAATAAAATAATAAATGTACTATCATGCAAAGTATAGACTGTTATAGTCATAAAGCTATTAGTCGATCATCTCACCATACCCCGCCCATGCAATATCAACTGAAATAAATCACTGCAGGTTGCATAATGCTCGGATAGCACTGTGCAAACGATATACGTGAGCGAAATCATACATGGAAAAAGGTTTTTAAATGAAAATAAACGGCTGAAATTATGACTTAATATTCCGAGGTCTAAAATATATTTCCACGAAAAGGTAGTTTCAAATCCTAACCTCCGGCAAGCTCTTAAATTAGATATCCTTTAATATATAACAATTCTCTTGCAACTTCAGAATGTTGGCTTGCAAAAGGAGGACTGTAATACAATGAAATATTTCGACACCAAACTGCATACCTGATCACTGCCATGGCGAGTGAAATCGCTTCCAATGAAACTGTCCTGATCTGTAGGATACAACTGTCTTGCAACTGGTGGTTTCCACTCAGGTATCTGCAGAGTGAAAAGGTAACAAATCAATATATACATTTGCCATCTTTACAGAGACAGACATATCTTCTTCACTTCTTCATACGTACCTACTATCTTTTGTACAAATATTAACAAACGGCAACATGTAGACTTACTGTGTTGCCTGATGGACAATTTCTAAACAAGCTTGTGTAATGCTCAGTCACAGGTTGTCAATTGATATCCTATACAAGATGAAAATTAAATAAAAATACAAAAAATCAACTATACCTCATCATCCCAGAGCACGTCCCGACTTGTATCTTCACTTTGCTTTGTAGGGCATCGGGTGGACTGTGGTGTATAGAGATAATCCATACTGGTGCCGCTCATGCTGTGAGGCAAGCCCAAGCTGTAAGGTGTGAGAGTTCCAGGAACTACTTGGTATCCCTCACCACCGACTTCAGATGAAGATGGCTCCTGCTTTACAGCCCTCTGGCCTCTGTCTGTACTGCTAGGAAATATAAATGTTGATGCAAGTCAAAAAAAAAAAAAAGTAGATAATTAAAACTGCATGCAGCTACTTAAATAAAGCACAAATCTTGACAAAAACACGAGAATAATAAATACATTTAAAAATACATTAATACTAAAGACAGATTTTGATATGTGAACTCGAATGCTGAAATGAAAAAGCAATCATTCCATATTCAGCAGCATAGGTGTAGGAGGTGGAGGCTAAAGCCCCCCCACCCCCTCCCCCCACCCAGGGGATTTTGTTCAGAAATAAAATGATGCAGTCAACATACAGTGAATTGCAAAACTTTTTATTATAGAATAATGGAACCTCATTAAATAAAAAGGTCTGATATAACATAACCCTCTTAAACAAAGGAACATTACTGGTATGAGCTCTTTATTTTCTTTATTTTTAAACTCTGATATAACAAAGTAATTTTTATGGTTTCAAGCTCCTTTTTCTAATGAGGTTTCACTGTACATGTATCTTCTAAACTAAATACTGAAGTAAATAAATATTGTACAGCACCCACCCTTTGCCCAAGTGGTCCAGATGCCCAAACTTCCTTCTGAGGTCCGTGAGGTGGTCGTGGATAGTCTCTATCTGTTTGTTCTCTTGAGATCTCTTTCTTCTCCCACCCCTGTTGCACAGCTGGCTCGGAGTGGGCAGGTACTCTTTCTTCAGTCTTAATCTTTTCTGGGAGTCGCGTTGATGACCAGGCTGACTGGCTGCCCTCGATACAACCTTGCTGTACAAGTGCTTGAATAAAGACATGTTTAACATACATAAATATGTCTATAAGAGTATACTAAACTAGATGGATCTTCGACTGCGCGCAGTCGAAAATGATGCCTCCGCCATTACGCAATTGATTTATGTCAAGCCCAAATCAACATGTACACAGAATTAATTCTGTCAACTCAATTTTGATGGTACTCTGTCTTTTAGATCTTGACGTATCACAATTACGAGCTATAAGTGACCTTGACCTTTGCCCTCATGACCCCAAAATCTAATGACTACAGTTGTTCCCTATTATACATTCAGGTATCAAGTTGGATTGAAATCTGATATTCAGTTCTTGAGATTTCCAATCTCAAGCTACCTTTACATATAATGAGCCCTGTGACCTTTGACCTTTGACCCCATGACCCCCAAAATCTAATCAGTTCATTGGCTCTCCAAGGAACATACATTGGTCAGAATCTGTCAATCCCTTCTTGAGATAACGCGATCACGAGCTATTTTTGCATATATAATGAGCTCTGTGACCTTTGACCTTTGACCTCATGACCCCAAAATCTAATCAGATCAGTGGCCCCCCAAGATACATACATGTACCAAGTTTGGTCAGAATCCGTCAATCCGTTCTTGAGAAAACGCGATCACGAGCTATTTTTGCATATATAATGAGCTCTGTGACCTTTGACCTCATGACCCCAAAATCTAATCAGATCATTGGCCCCCCAAGATACATACATGTACCAAGTTTGGTCAGAATCAGTCAATCCGTTCTTGAGATAACGCGATCACGAGCTATGTTTGCATATATAATGAGCTCTGTGACCTTTGACCTTTGACCTCATGACACCAAAATCTAATCAGATCATCGGCCCCCCAAGATACATACATGTACCAAGTTTGGTCAGAATCTGTCAATCCCTTCTTGAGATAACGCGATCACGAGCTATTTTTGCATATATAATGAGCTCTGTGACCTTTGACCTTTGACCTCATGACCCCAAAATCTAATCAGATCATTGGCCCCCCAAGATACATACATGACCCAAGTTTGGTGAAAATCCGTTAATCGGTTCTTGAGATAACGCGATCACGAGAACGGTACGTACGGACGGACGGACAACCCGAAAACATAATGCCTCCGGCTACTTCGTTGCGGAGGCATAAAAATAGAGCTTGACAGACAACTGGCCCAGGACCACTTGAATTCAGCTTCAAGCCACCAGACCTCATGGATTTGAATATTTATTGCAAGTGGGCAACTTAATGTAAAAGAATTTGACAGATGTTTTAAATTTGGAGCCACCAAAGTGTGGCTCTGGACCAGCCATATTAGAAAACTCTTGATTTTACTTGCCTTATTTGGCCAACAGTGCAAACAGTAGAATGAAATGCAAAAACTTGTAGAGATGCTGCTCCTGAAGCTCTACCATACAAACTACTTTTGCAATCAATTATCATCCCTTTAATGTTCTCTTTTTTATGGAGAAAAACAATTTAACGTAAGTTATTGAACAATTCAGAAATCATTTTATACATTGGAATTTGTTATATATTGTGCACTTAAATAAACACTATAATGCAGTAAATCTTTTTTTCATCTTTCAATTAAAAATGCAACCATGTCTAAGACAACCTTACATTGAATTTTGGCAACGTCAAAAGAAAATTGTACTTCCCTTTTTCCCTGCTTTCTATTCTTTTCTTACCAACATAAGCAAAATTTTGCCTAAGTTGTAGCTTTTTGTGCAGTCCCAATAAATTCAAATTAAAGTCTGACTATACTCTTAAACTGCATTATAGGGCTCTAATTTAAAGTAAAGAATCAACTTACTGCTGATCCAGTTTTCTGTTCTGGGGTTGATTCTGTTGGTGTCCTTGCAGTGGAACTTGGAACGAACGATCAGAAAATACAACAAATGGTTTATAAATTACATCAAATACCTTAGATTCTTTCAGTGTTTTTTGGTTTTGTTTATAGTTTATTACATGCTATACATAGGATTCTTCTTGTAAAAGAAAATACTCATTAAAATGAGATATGACTCAATGGCATATTATTCACTTCACTTTTCTCTTTTCATTTATATAAATGCATTGCTTTCTTTCACACCCTCTTTTAGTGTTAATTCATTTTCATTTCAAAGTACAGTCAAACCTGTCTATAGCGGCCACTCAAGGGAAACTTCAAAAGTGGCCGCTATAGACAGGTTGGCGGCCATTTTGTTTTTTTAAGCACGTGTGTTTATAATATAAACATCAATACCATTACCACATGTAGCCCACACATGAACATAATTATAAACAACATTTACATGCATATGAAATAAAAGAACAGAACCTTGGAAACTTGTCTTATTTTTTTAGTACATTTGTGTGATTAGTGTTGAGAAAATAATGAAAAGTTTCATTATATGTAAACCTTCCGAAATAAATCTACCGTCGTCGTCTGTTTGGCCGACTGTCGTTCGTTGTTGTCGAAGAAACAACTCTCGATCTCGAGCTCCCGATATGATGATGCAATGCGCGCGCGCGATCGTGTGAATAGTTTTATTCTTTGCCTGAACAAAATGATGTTACGTTAAAAAAATATTTTTGATTGAAAAAAAAAGTTCTAGAAAATACGACAATGAGAGCAAAAATGTATAAGTGTAGGAAAATATTTCATATCAAACTTCATTGATAAGTTTTTTCATTAAATAAAATGTTTCGCAAAGACAACACAAACATTTAAATGTACGAGGCTATACAAACCGGTTTAGATCCGATCCGGTCCGATCCCCAATGCGGTGAAAGTGTGTGCATTGTGCATGCATGTGTGTGTTGCATGCATGATCAAAGTCCCTGTCGCCGCAGCTCAGCGCAGCGGTAGCGCGCGGTCAGCGGCCGGCCAGAGCAGCTAGCACTCATCGATCGATAAAAGATCACAACCACAGGTCTTACAATGCGTGCACGAACAATAACACGGATGTTCAGCCAGGGCTATGAGCGCGCGCTAATCCGTCTCAAGTGCGTAGCTCAGCTGAAAGCTAGCTAGCGATCGCTTCACGGAAACAATGAGTGAGTAAAAATAGACCAGTCGGCGGACGAGGTAAACAAAACAAACGGCCATTTTAGGCTTTTAAACTTGACATTCATTATTGAGGCGGCACTTTTCAAAAGCTACAGGGACAGGGTAGTTCTTCAGCCCTAGAGTAGACTATGGTTATATTGTTCGCTAAGCTTATGCGGCCAGCTCGCTTTCACGGCAAAGTATACCAGCTTCGCATCGGAAAATATCAAACTAGCACGCCCGCAGTTACGGCCAAACCGAACATTGATGGCCGCTACAGACGGTAAAAAAATGAGTTTGGGAAGCCAAAACAGTGGCCGCTGGCCGCGTTAGGCAGGTGGCCGCTATAGACAGTGTTTATAACACTGTATTTTCCTCGGGGGGAATTCTATGTGGCCGCTAACGGCAGGTGGCCGCTATAGACAGGTGGCCGCTAGTACAGGTTTGACTGTAGATCAATGTTATAAAGATGTGAATCGATACTCATTTCAGGCAATATTAGTACAAAATGTTCTCTTTTTCATAATAGTCAAATGGTACTACCGTACTGATCTTTCTACTTGAACAAACTGTTGTCTTGTATTTCTTTCATACAATTATATGGACAATTGACGTCAATGGTGGGCTACAAAATGTAAACTGATTCAATTACAAAGCCACGTGAATAGACTTTTCACATGTAAATCGATAATAGCCTGATAAATTAATTAAATCATTGACCTAAAGAGGCTTATATATGTGATTGATTTGAGCCTCTTGGAAGAAATGCTCCCCAGGGAGTGGAGATGGTGCACACAATGTGTGCTGGTTTGTATAATATTATCCTATGACCGGGGTAATAATATTAGTGTAAAGTGGCCCAATATAAATCAAACCTATTATTATTATTTTGAAATCAAGTTTGTCTACTGAAGATATGAAACAATTACATTAAAAAAAAATAAAGACCTAGGGCTAGTGATTTAAATTGTTTGAAAAACACTTGTTAGCATTAATATTATCTATAAAGATGCAACCACCTGCATAATTTGCTGGAATGATGTCTTTACTGTGCCTTGCTAGGCTTACCTTGCTCTGCCAAGAAGTCGGTCAACAATGTTTCCATTATCTAGGTTTTCCTGTTGATCAACTTGGTGAACTTTCAATCTCGCATCAGCTGATGTCTGTCCTCTGAGCTCTCTCTCATCTTTGACTTTGTCTGGCCATCTCTTTACAGTGGCTGATGACCTGATGAATGAAAATTTAGGGTAAAGATGATTATGATTACGTCGGAGAGAGCCTCGGAGAGGTAACCTCGCTATTCATAAGTGCCGCATTTCATTTAACATTATATTTCCCTATAGTCTATTCTAATTATTGAAGGACCCAAATACTTGTAAGTAAAACTTAAAAGGGTCACTATTCATAAAATAATAATTCATAAAATAATAGGATTTTACACATTGTGCCATTTTTTTCATTTCATTCCCTCCCTTCACTTTTTCTTTGAAAAAGAACGATATTTACCTAGCGGAAAAGGTAAAAATTTATGTCATATTTTATCCCTATCGTTCGTGCAAAGTATCCGAATTTGGTTATTACGGTACGGTATGGTCAACTCAGTCATACTCATAGCCACTCACTCTCGGTCGAGACGACACAGTCGTTTTGTACTTTTGCTTGTTTCATCATTTTATCTAGTCTAGTAGAATCTACGGTAGATATAAACCTATTCATTAGCCAAAGTTGTCAGCTGCACCTGCGCAAGTCGCCCGGGTGTGGAGACCTTCCTCCCCTTAATTTAATTTTAAAACTAAAGAGTAAAGTCAACTAGACTCTAGTAAAGTAAAAATAAACTCTGAGTCTGACAAAGTGATCCATTTTAACTATCATACTAATTACTAAGTAATACTATGTCTATGGACTATGTCTATGACTCTATGACTATGTATAGTGATTCTTCCAAAAGTGACATATGAATGAGACTTCAGTCATATTCTCTTGAATGATGTGTGATATTTTGGTTGAAAAAGAACGATATTTACTTAGCGGAAAAGGTAAAAATTGATGTCATATTTTATCCCTATCGTTCGCGCAAAGTACCTCCGAATTCGGTTATTACGGTACGGCATGCGGCAGGGTCAACTCAGTCATACTCATATAAATAACCACTCACTCTCGATCGAGACGACACAGTCGTTTTGTACGTTCGACTTGTTTCATCATTTTATATAGTCTAGTAGAATCTACGGTAGATATAAACCTATTCATTAGCCAAAGTATAGTTTCTACTTACCTGACAAAAGGTAGGACGTCTGATATTGGTCTATCGTTTGACAAATCAATCGAATCTTCCTGCAATATCTGACGGAACTTATTCTGATTCTCTCGATGCGCCATGATCGATTTATTAATTAGGCCGGTATTTATATACAACCAACGAACGTTGAGGGCGGTAAACACGAGACCGTGTTTGCCTTCAGGAAGGTCAACTCGTATATTGTTATACACGCAGTCTATGAGAAATCGCGAATTATTTTTTGTGACCATTTCGAAGGGCGCCCCAGTTGACAGTAACGTTTTTCGGTAGATTGTAGATTTGATAAATAGACCAGAAGTCCGATTTTGTACAGATTGACACTAAATATATAATTTTGTTTGACATTTCATGAATATGGGAATTTTTTACAAAATCGCTCATTCCAATCATAGTCTTATTAAAATAAACCGCATCGGCATTTTCATGATAATAACAATTTTTGTCGGCAAAACTGTGTGTACAAAAACCGTTTGTGAGTGAGGATGACGTATCGAGATATTAAGCAGACGACAAAAACGAGCATTCTTCAAAATCTCGGAATTGTATTTGTATGCTATTTATTCCTGTCTTAGACTTAGGATAATTAACTGACGTTAGCGTATAACATCATTTAAACTAGAACTAGACTCTGTGGCGACTCTGCCGATTAAGCACATTAATGTGCTTTATTTAAAACAAATTTTCGACTTACTCTTGCCCATTGGCATTGTCATTGACATTGTATACGTACGATAGTGACCGGCAAGTGACTTCGCGATACGGTGTCTGAGAATGAGCTACGCCGGTCGGGTCGGCGGCAGGCGAGGCTAGTCTGCCGCTCATTCACCGGGCTTCTGCTCCGGCTCAGCTGACTCGACGCTAGCTCATCTTCATGCAGTCAGTCTCGGTCCCGCGTCTCGGTCTTTATACGAAAGTGGTGGTTTTATTTTTACCTTATTGTATGGCCTACTTTGTATCATTATTGAAGGAGATCCAGTTTATCAATTCCAACCCAAATCATGTAACTTAGTCTTGTTCTTGGAGATTTCACCTCAATCTTTGAGTCTTGACTTGTATTGACTATTGTATTGGACCTTTTTACTCGCTTGAATTTGATACCTGTTTTTGTTGAGTCAAGTTAAAAAAAAGAAATGTCTAGCTTAGACGTAGCCTAGGCAGGCTAGGGTAGGCCCTATTTAGATAGGTCTTAGCCTTAAGCCCTTATTTGGGGTAATAGTACGTTTGACCAGGTTTAATTACATTTAAATTAGATCTGGTTTGCAAAACAAAAAGAAAAGTCAATTCAAATCATGTGCAAATTGCATTTTTTTTTTTGTAGGGGGGGGGGGGGGTATAAGACTATCCAACCCCAAAGGCATGTACATAGTTGCCTGCATCAACCAGTATGATCATGAGTGGGGAGAAATTAGCCAAAATAAACATGGTGTCCATTCTTTAGGAGTGTAGGCTTACTTATTTGAACCCCTTTATTATCTTTCATTGAATATGTGGTCATGATTGCATTGTAGATGTAAAGGGGTTTAATGTCTAAAATAGATAGAATTATTTTGTAAATCTTTACTCCAGGAACTCAACAACAAAAAAAGGAAGCTAGGCAGCGTAAAAGGAAACTGGCATAATACTTCCATTTTGTTTCTCATTTGGGTAAATGATGGGGGTGGTCCAGAATCAAGCCTTTAATATTCCAGTGAATAGATGTCGATGTCTTATTCCTCTTCCAATAAAGTGCAGCTTCAGACTTGAAGACTATGCACCATTTATCAAAACAAAATAATTTACATCAGTTTCTTTAATCACCATCATAACCACCTTTCAACTAATCATTTAACAGGAGGGGGTCAAAATAGTAAAACATACATGTTTTGCAATGATTTGACAAAAATATCCTGACCTGAAGGGGAAAATATAAGACTATCATGCCACACTTCATACACCCTGTTAGTTAAGAGGAGCTCTTCAATCAGGAATTCCACCATGACACTCAACATCATCCACTAACCATTATCACCACAATCAGTGTGCCAACAAAATAACAAATATCTCTCATTTAGCTTCAATTTAAAAATAAGAAATAAACATTAGATACCAAAGTAATAAGATTTGTTCTTGAATTATGATATTTCATAGATTATTTTGTTTGCAATATTGAAAGTTGTAGATGGATGCAAGCAAAAAATGCAAGTAAACCATTCATTGATAAAAATGTGGCTTTTGCATGAATCTATTTATCTACACACCGAGACCAAGTTTGTAATACATTATAATTTGACTGTAAATCAAATGAATGAGTGAGAGTTGAATAGATTTAAACATGATGTCCTCTTTTTGAAAGACAAAGCAAATGGTTGAGACTTGAGAGATAATTATAATATGAAGGAAAAAAATGTTTTTAAAGCTAGCCTGAGAAGGGGCTTGGAAATGTAATCTCTGCATGCATGTTGAGGTAAATTGAAGGCTGGTCGTCTAAACCACCAATAATTACACATCGCACCATTCGTTTCAGTTAAGAATGCATTCTTTCATGCATCGTTTATTGAACTCATTGGGAGAGTATATGAAAATCAGCTTGTATGTACACACTGGTTATATACACTCTGGTTGTATACACAAAGTGCATGCCTAAAGCTATGCATGCACCCCATGCACATCACATGTACAATGCAGTTGCAGTCTACATAATTTATGTTGTTTACAAGTACAACAACAGGTCACTGTTTGACCTACATTCAGTTAGGCAAATCTAGAATTGTCTAGACTGCAACTAGTCTGGGAAAATACACCGCGCTGGTGGACTGTACCAAAACGGAAGAAAAAGACCCTAATAATATACTACAGAAAATACCTGGGAACATTTTTAAAATTCAGATCTTGAAATAACAAAAGGTTGTAACAGCCATTTCATCAGTCTAACTAAGATCTTTTACCAATCTGTAAAGTGAAACCTTGTTATAATGAGCATGATGGTTCTCAGATAGCCTTGGGTTTAAAGCAATTACCTCACTATATCATTATCAGGTAACTTATGTGATAACAGGTCTCCTTATAAAGAGGTTCCACTATAATAATGATCAATTTTCACAAACAAAATATTACATCTATTCAGGTTTGCCTACAATGAAAGTGATTTAATCAATTTTGTTATGGGGCGATTTTATCATTTTTCTTTTAACTTGACCATGAGGAAAATGGAAATCTATAATATAGATTCAGAAAAGAAAAGAAAAGAAATGAGCCTGAGGGTTAGACAATTAGATTATGTAAATATCATTTTTCTTGCATCATTTTAATTCTGTATCACTGCAAATGATTTCACCAACTAAAATGACTAGAGACGTCAATGCTCTATAAGTCTCTAACCTCTGAGCTACATGGCACTCCTTCAAAGATTCTTCCTCAATGCACATACTAGACGGGTTCAGGAAAGTACCACTATGAGATGCATTCTAGCTCAGTGCGGGTTAGAACACAGTAAAGCAATTGACAGGTCTTAGGTAGGATCATAAGCCTATTTTCTTTGCTCACTTTCATTAAATTAATTTATTTCTGATCAGTTCCCATATGTTTGGATTTAAAAGAATTAGGAATGCCTAATTTTGTTACAGTGGAACCTTTTTATACCAAACTTCATTATATAACGAGGTACCTGATATAGCATGGCTTGTCCATTGCTTGTGAACACTACCAAGTAACATCCATGGTGATCTGTCATGCTCCTATAGTCCGAAGATCTGTAATTAAAGAATGCAAACACACACAGAGAAAGAATGTTAGACTATAGATAGCAATTGCACTTTCAGCCCATTTATTGATTTTGGTATAACATATTCTCGAGTCCATGGAAAACAGAGTGGAGTATTTTTAGGGAACAGTCATGAATGAGTTAATATTAATACAACTTTATAAACATTATAAACTTTAAAATAAATTGTCTTGACCTCAAAAAGCATGTAGAGTAATAAAAGTTATCAACAAAAATTACCAAAACATGCAAATAAATTGAATAAGAAGGTGACAAATGATATTGAACACAATGAAGAAATTTTCTTGAATTATTTATATAGCTTAAAGTTTAATCATTCATTGCCACAAACCAATAAATAAATTCACTGAGAAGTTGATCTCCGAGATAGTTAGGATGTATAATACCAATAAATAATGAATTCAAAATATGAAAAGAAAAGCTTGAATGGCCTTAATTATTTCTCTTATCCAAATTAATACTTAATTATAAATAACGGGGAAAAAGCTAACCTATGAAGAAGAAAAAAGAATCCTGCACCAAAAGAATGAGTGGGATGATTAAATTATAGTAGAAAGAATACCTGTGCCTGTGGATAGCTGACTAGCTGTGCATAGCGAGTAAAGAACCGGCAGATAAGTAATCCTGAAGTACCACTGTAACACCAGCCTATCACCAGTCGCCAGTCCTTGTTGAACCACATCCTCAAAATATTGCTATGAGATGAAAAAAATATAACATTCATAAGAAAAAATATTCACTTAATTTCACTAACATGTTCTTGATGTGGAATGAAAATACTAGACCAAAATAGTAAACAAAATACATCTGTTCAGAGAGTGCAAATTAGTAATTAGCTCCTGAAAACAGTGAAATGACAAACAAGCTCCTGTAAAGTCTCAGTTAAAAAATGCAAAATTGATTGATTGACTTTAGGGTTTAAACTGATGATTAGGTACTACATTTACTTTTCAGTCAAGAGCCAGTTAAAGGGCATCAAGCGTGGGGATGCTACATAGCGGGTCGCCATTTTGAACTGGGTTAGTTTGCGCGCACCGCATGATACTGAGCTAACGTGCATTACGCACCGTGCGCAACGCGTATGCAAGATGGCGCCGCGCATCTCATTTGACGAATCTGAACTACCTTTAAGTAAACGTAAAAAAAAATCCTTGAAAAGAAGTTTTTTTTATTACTTAGACATTTCTTGGTCCATCATTTTGTATTGTCATCAATGATTTAGAATGGGCTACAAACGATACATCCTAAACGTGCAATCAGAGTAAGGCCTAATAAGGTTGAACAAAAACATCAGATAAAAATGTGAATTAATGCTTTCCAGTCTGGGGCTGGCATGTGTTTGCAGGACAAATTGAATGTCAGTGCAGTGGCTGGAAGAAAACAATTAGCCAGGCCTAGGGTCAGTCTCTCACTCTCGGAATCTTTCTTGTTTTTAATTTAAATTTAAATAAATTATTATTAACCAGGGCCAGGCAGGAGTCGGGACCGCAATAAAAATCAATGATTAATAAATCATTGAAAGATGCTAGGACAAGTCAACTGATCTCTCTAAATCTAATGTGATTAAACATTACCGGTTCTTGGATTATCTAAGGTAGATGGCAAACCATCGTTTTAAGGCCGAGTAGACTATATTTAGTCCAGATTGCCGAGACGGCCAGAGAAGCCGAGTATGAGAGAGGGACACCTTAGCTTAGCTTCGCCTGCCGACAAGACCGGCGTGGCTCACTTCTAGTTCTAGCCCACCGGCACCGGCAAAGGCAAAGTCGGTGAAGTTACCGACTTTTACTTTTAGAAGTTCAGCACTTGCATGTCTTTGTTGCCATCCATTATTCAGTCTTAGAGTTAGATCGATCGACAAAATGAATTGTTTTCATTGCCTATTTTACTGGTTATTTTAGTAATAGAATGGCCGACAGTAAGAGACTGAAATTAAATGTTAAAAGATGCCACAAAAACAAAAGATTTGTCGATCTATTCCAGCCGCGCCCCGCCCTCAGACCAGTTCCACTTCCAAATATTTCTTTCAAATTAATATATAGGCCTAATGAAAATGAACTCACAAACTAGTTTCAGATATTATTTCAATCAAATTGTCGACATGATGACAAGTAGACACAATCTATAAAATAAGGTATTACAGCATTTTAAAATAAAATCGACTTACTATTTTGTGAAAGTTGGATTCCGCAGCTGTACGTTGTCGTCTGCTATTTTAAAAGGCTCAGTCACTATTGTGATTTGTACACACAGTTGAAATGCCAAATATGTGTAATAACTTAGGAATGCCGGTGTAACTTCTTTTATTAAAAACTTAATTTGAATGACCAATTTTGGTTACATTTCACATATCTGATGAAATGTCCAGAAAAAAATATATGTTCAGTGTCAATCTGTACAAAATCGGACTTCTGGTTGGTGTATCAAATCTACAATCTACGGAAAAACGTTACTGTCAACTGGGGCGCCCTTCAAGTGGTCACAAAAAATAATACGAGTTGACCTTCCTCGAGGCAACACGCAAGTGTTATACGCCCTCAACGTTCGTTGTATACAACTAACGAATGGGCTTCTTGTGATAGTCAAATCTATTACCGAGGTGGGCTCAAAATGATTATTACCCGAAGCGTAGCTGAGGGTAATAGTCATTTTGAGCCCACCGAGGTAATAGATTGCCTATCACAATCAAGCACATTCGTTAGTTGTTTTATATCACTCATCAATATCAGTGATTGTGTTCAGCTTATAGCAAAATAAGTGATAATCTCTGAATATTTCAAAAAATGCCCCCAATAAGTTGAGAAAAACAAAATAAGACATGTGAGGAAACTCTATAAAAAAAAAATTAAAAATTACATTCGTATGGTTTGCCCCAAAATTAATTGTGTGCCCCCCCCCCCCCCCCCCCCCATTTAGTCCAAACACATTACGCCACTGCCAACAGGGGTCCAAAGCCAATTTGTTTGTTGGTTTTTGTTATGTCTTTTTGTTAATGGAGACCCATTTTATCTGGGAGTGTGTCATCTACAAGCTTCCAAACTTGGTAATTTGTTATCCCAATGTAATATGAAATCAACCATCATACATTATTCCTAATTATGCCTAATCCTGAATATAACTGGAACAAAAAATAATTTTCATCCCCCCCCCCCCCCCCCCCCCCCCCATTTCAGTCTGATCACGCTAAGCCACTGTGGTCGAATACCGTGAGAAAGATCCGGGAATTGGATGGTCTCTGACAACATTTTACATGTGTGTGTATGTGTGAGGTTTTATAGCTTGTCTAGCAACCAAGCTATATCATTTGATAATTCAGGGTGAAGTTAACTGTTATTTTGTAAGGTACATCTAGGCCTACTGAGTAACATTGGTTTCCTGAGCAAAAACTTTTGTTGTACGTGGACAGGTGAAATTACACGTTAGTTTATTTGCACATACTGTACAATAATATGTTTAATATGGCAAACAGAGTTTAAACTCAGAAACGAGTAAAAATGAAAATAAAAAGAGCACATCCTCCAGAGCAGCGTTTTATGTAATTTTCCATACAAAATCGGTTAATGACGCTTTGATTATTTTTGCCAAACTTTTGTATTACCATAGCACAACTGCTGATATTTCACTGTTGAAATGTTAATTTTTAAGGCATGGCCGAGCTAATAGTTGGTAAGCATGGACTGTTATTTTTAGGCCTCTTGAACCTGTTACATTAACCATTTCCCATTTTCAATTGGTATAAAATGTCCAGGGGAGTGTTGCATAAAGAGTTGCGATTAATCGCAAAGTTGCATTTGATCACAATTCAGAAAACATGCGCACGTGAACCAATCAGAATTGCACGTTTTGGTGCATTTTCTGGCTTGCAATTAAACGATTAATGGCAACTCGTCATGCACCACCCCCCCCCCCCCCCCCCCCCAGTTACTGTAATACTATATCAACAACCAATCAACATTGAACATTAAATGTGATGTCATGATAGTTGCATGTACAATAATTGGCCATTTATAAGAGTTGGAAAAGTTTGTATGAAACGCGACCCTTGCAGGTAACATTTTGCGGACTCAACCAGGGAAACAGAATACACATTACAAAGAAAAACACAATGAAATAAGGTATTCAACAAAGTTTATTAGAATCAATCATTCCAAATGAGATATTGCTTTCACACATGAACTGTGCAGTACATAATACATACCAAAAATATGCTTACTCTAAATTCCAGTAGAACCTCTTTATAACGTGCTCTGATAAAACAAAACCCTCTTAGAACAAGGCCATTTTGCTGGTCCCAATACTTTGTATTCTTTTTTTTTCTTTTCACCCTGATATGATAAGTTACCTGATATAACAAGGTAATTTACACGGTCCCAAGGACCCATTATAATGAGGTTCCACTGTACATACCAAAAATATGCTTAACTCTAAAATGTCAAAATACACAGTAAGCATGTACACAAGTAACAAGCAGGGCTGGATGGATATTCATAAGACATCAACATGTGTATACCACTAATATGCTAACCAAGAAAATAAAGAAAACATAGACTGCATCCACTTTGTAAAGATGTTTATATTACATGTATACCATGACCTTTGACCCACAATGTCTTGCTTCGTGTAAATGTAACATATCTGATAACTATCTGTCAATTGTTTTTTGATAACTGAAAACCACCCTTTTTCCACTCAGTACATGTATAATTAGCAGTTTGGCATACCACCTAACAGTAACAATGGCAAACCCTAATACAATCATACAAATGCATAACACATATCAATTCATCAAGTTTGATGCCTATATGGTCAACATTTTGTGAGTTGTGTGATATGAGGTATTTTTGAATGCTTAATTATACGTTTTCCCGCTCAATTTTACACTTTTTTCAATCAAATTCATTAAGGGTCATTCAAATTCACGCATTACCGCGTAATCGTCGGTATCGGTCTTCCAAATTCCGAATAAGTGCAAGCGAATTCATGCATAGGCATAAGCTTTCGTGAATATACACAGAAGTTCATTTATGGGCATTCAAATTCGCGAATGTGCCGCCAACTGTCAACTGCCCTTTCTCGAATTCGAATGACCATTGATGAAAACGTATGCTCTTTGTGCAAATTCACTTGCTCCTACGTGATTTTGAACGACTATTTACGAATTTGAATGCTGCTTTGACATGGCGATCGCAAATCGCGCGAATTCGTTTGCTCCTATTATCAATTGGATTGACACAATCTCGAAATTGAGCGGGAAAACCTATAGTATTAACCTGATAACTAAAGTTTAATATCAATTAGTTCATTAGCTAATCAGTATGCATACCACTGCAGACAGGTTTCATGATAAAGGAGATAATGACAAATTAAAGTGCAAGAATAATGCAACTGAAATTCAAGAGTTTGGGGACGGAAAAGACCAAGATCAATCTTTATATCTCATGCCGTACAGCATACTGAACTTTCTCACAATGTGAGAGTCCTTATATCTAACCTTCATTGTTATCATAACTTCACATTTGCTTTACTTAGAAGACATCAATACAAGACTTTCAAAATTAAGGAGAGCTTACTCTGTCTATACCATTAAGAAGATTGAAACAAACTAACAAAACCTTAGCAAACATTACACAAAAAACATGATACAACTCGACAATGACAGTGACAGTGACAGGTATCTTCTTATTGGCAAAATTACACATCACATATTTCATTCAGCAATACAATTTCCATTTTACTCTCATCAGTTTCTGATAGAACACAAATTCCCCAAAATAATAATAATAATTGATACACTTGTACAAATCTTAACACTAATCCATAATACCACATCATATCATACCCTTCATGACCCTACCATTACTACGTACCCTTAGCAATAATCCTACACATATACAAACATATCTCTTTTTTTTTCAGGCCAAGTTCAGGCACATGAAAGCTTGCATAAGGTTTCCTGACTACCGACTCAAATCCACACTTGCCAAATTATACAAAGATTAACACATTCATATCTCTTGGAGTAATTATAAACACCACACATTCAAGTATTTAATCAGTCTTAATTTAAATTACATTAAATCACTGATTATTCCTTTTTTCTTAAAAAA
Organism: Echinarachnius parma; assembly: GCA_037951105.1. Classification (NCBI taxonomy): domain Eukaryota; kingdom Metazoa; phylum Echinodermata; class Echinoidea; order Clypeasteroida; family Echinarachniidae; genus Echinarachnius; species Echinarachnius parma. The sequence continues at coordinate 248,684 of JBAMJV010003909.1, read as the reverse complement.
GTCAAAAAGTGAAGAAAAATGGTACTGTTGCGCTTATAAAGCAGTGAAGCAGCCCTCAACCTTTCATTAGTGAATTTTGGGTTTCCGTGCCACATAACTCCTCACTGTATCCCTCAACGAACCAAAGTTCTGTGGCAAAACAAAAAAGAGAGGCAAAGAAAATATAACGAGGTTAAGAAGCTATCAGGCAAAGAAAACCAAAAGAAGAAGCAAAGAAAGCCTTGAAAAGCAAAGGAAATATGAAGAGGCAACATTATGAATAAATAAGATGCGGGGCGAGACATATTTTATGGTACAGAGAAAAGGTATTGTTGATGTCCTGATTAGAATTAAAGAAAGTTTTTTTAACACATTGAGAATGCCTAATGTATCTCAGACTATGGTCCATTGCTAATCTGATATTTACTATATTAAAATCAAATTTTCTTAAATTGGTCAATTATTATATTTCAAATATTATTTGAACTGAATCAATTCCTTTTCATCCACTAGGCTAGATAACAATCAAGTGGACTCTTGAAAAAAAAAAAAAAATTGTAGGACTGGAGAACTTATTTCTTTATATTAGGGTACTAAAAAACAATAAATGACTAGGTTAAAATAAATGTGTGCTATATTAGTGTCATTTATAAAAGTGTTCACTGGGCAGCAAACAAAACAGTTTGATACTAACCTGGACAGCAAGGTATATGATTCCCAGATAGGCTGCAATGCCACCCGCCAGGAACAGGTCAAATACTGCAGGCTTCACACTAAATCAAGCACAAAAATAAATACATGTTATGATGTATAAAAAGGATAACAATATTTAGTACAAATGTTAGCCTCAAGATAGGCTGCAATGCCACCCGCCAGGAACAGGTCAAATACTGCAGGCTTCACACTAAATCAAGCACAAAAATAAATACATGTTATGATGTATAAAAAGGATAACAATATTTAGTACAAATGTTAGCCTCAAGATAGGCTGCAATGCCACCCGCAAGGAACAGGTCAAATACTGCAGGCTTCAAATAATAATGCCTCCAACTACTTTGTTGTGGAAGCATACAAATGTGATTCAAACGAGACCCTATCAATATGATACAAATGTAAACTAGATGGATCTTCGACTGCGCGCAGTCGAAAATGATGCCTCCGCCATTATGCAATTTATTTATGTCAAGCCCAAATCAACATGTACACAGAATTAATTCTGTCAACTCAATTTTGATGGTACTCTGTCTTTTAGATCTTGACGTATCACAATTATGAGCTATAAGTGACCTTGACCTTTGCCCTCATGACCCCAAAATCTAATGACTACAATTGTTCCCTATTATACATTCAGGTATCAAGTTGGATTGAAATCTGATATTCAATTCTTGAGATTTCCAATCTCAAGCTACTTTTACATATAATGAGCCCTGTGACCTTTGACCTCATGACCCCCAAAATCTAATCAGTTCATTGGCTCTCCAAGGAACATACATGTACCAAGTTTGGTCAGAATCTGTCAATCCCTTCTTGAGATAACGCGATCACGAGCTATTTTTGCATATATAATGAGCTATGTGACCTTTGACCTCATGACCCCAAAATCTAATCAGATCATTGGCCCCCTAAGATACATACATGTACCAAGTTTGGTCAGAATCTGTCAATCCGTTCTTGAGATAACGCGATCACGAGCTATTTTTGCATATATAATGAGCTCTGTGACCTTTGACCTCATTACCCCAAAATCTAATCAGATCATTGGCCCCCCAAGATACATACATGTACCAAGTTTGGTCAGAATCTGTCAATCCGTTCTTGAGATAACGCGATCACGAGCTATTTTTGCATATATAATGAGCTATGTGACCTTTGACCTTTGACCTCATGACCCCAAAATCTAATCAGATCATTGGCCCCCTAAGATACATACATGTACCAAGTTTGGTCAGAATCTGTCAATCCGTTCTTGAGATAACGCGATCACGAGCTATTTTTGCATATATAATGAGCTCTGTGACCTTTGACCTTTGACCTCATTACCCCAAAATCTAATCAGATCATTGGCCCCCCAAGATACATACATGTACCAAGTTTGGTCAGAATCTGTCAATCCGTTCTTGAGATAACGCGATCACGAGCTATTTTTGCATATATAATGAGCTGTGTGACCTTTGACCTTTGACCTCATGACCCCAAAATCTAATCAGATCATTGACCTCCCAAGATACATACATGACCCAAGTTTGGTGAAAATCCGTTAATCGGTTCTTGAGATAACGCGATCACGAGAACGGGACGTACGTACGTACGGACGGACGGACGTACGTACGGACGGACGGACGGACGTACGGACGGACGGACAACCCGAAAACATAATGCCTCCGGCTACTTCGTTGCGGAGGCATAAAAAGTGTGAAGGGGTGATCTGGTCTAGTGGTTAGAACTCTGCTCTTCACACTAATTGGCCCGGGTTCGAACCTAGGCTGTGTCTCTTTGATGGTGATAATAAAGGGCAGTCCCAGATGTGAATAATCAAAATTGATTGAACCATTCTGTAAAAAACTAAATAACCAACAAACTATAATCAAACAGTTTTTAAGTTAGGACACTGTCACTGAAGTGCCAAGATATGCTTCAATGCCAGATGCAAAGACAATTCTATTCGTCCTGGCTTGACACTGAATACATCACAAAACTAAATAAATGTTGTAATGTAAAGAGATGACACATTTAAGAAGGACCTGATCAGTATGACTAGCAACAAGTTAATAATTTAGGAGATGGCCACTAAAGAGCCAAGATAACTCGGTTGATAGGGTACCAAGATTTGCAATATTCACTTCATTTTTTACAATGTCTTTGTCAATAATTTTCCAAATTTACGACAATACACGGCCAGAGATATACTCATGCTTATACCCCTAAAATTTGATAGCACTAAAATCTATCATTGAAATTAACATTTTGAAACACAGGTTTCTCATTCCTAAATACAGTGCTGATTTAACGGTATTGCCATATGTACTGATTGATTAGTATAAGTTCAGGACAACGTGCGCATGCTTAATTATCTTTAACCCATTCAGAACTAGTCGCGTAATAATTGTAATCCCGTAATAATAATACTTGGGCTAGGTTGTTCAAGAATCAAGAGTCGTGAATATGTTAAAAATCACATTGACTACTTACTTGTATGCATGCATATTGAATTTGAGACCATCGTAGAATACGTATTCCGGCTCCCTGTACAAATGACAGTGTAAGAAAAATATCAATATGAATTCTTAAGTTAGAAACAAGCCAATGCTTAGTTTACATGAGTTTTTAATTATAATTAGTTTATTAATAATTTCACAAGCTTTCTTAAGATGCAACAAAGATTCCAGATACCCAGATTAAAGAAACATCAATGTAAATCATCACTGGACAAAATATTGTTGTTGTTGTTGAGTTAGACCCATCATTGAAACATTCAGGATTTTGATTGCAATAGAACAGAACTTTGCTATTTTGTGTTAACACCCTAACTGGGATCAAAGGAAATGACTTGCTATGTCAATATCAAATGATGATCAACATCGTGAAGCCTTTTTACTGATCAAAATGTATTGTTCCTTATCCAGTGGTACATATCAATACTGGACTGTGACTCATAGTGATTTTGCATGTAAAATTACCCCCAAATAAACACATGTAAATAAATACAGGGTTCAAGACTGAATATAACAGCAGGCTCGGAGAGTGACTCTCTATAATAATAATTCAAATCATCCCCTGGACTTACCGTTTGTCTGCTTTGATGGATATCCGTTTGACGTCTTTGAGGTACCTCGCGAGGGCGCTGTTTATTGTTTGTAGTAGGGGCTGGTCCTTGGTGAGGAGCTGGGCTGACCTTGGTTCAGAGGAGAGGTACTTCACCCACGCATCTATGGAATCCGCATTCACATCCTAAAATGTAGTGAGAGAAGAAGGAAATCAGTGATAATAGTAGTTTCATTTTACACATCCCTATTATGATTGATAAATGATTATCATCTCGAAGCACTTTACATTTTTATCTTAGTCATTCGACACACATACTGAATCTATCTGCACATGACATGCACCATCTGATCCTTTGGGAGCAATGTATTGTAGCAGCCATGAGGCAGATTTAATGGTATTTAACTATTCTAAACAAAACTTGCTATTAAAAAGACAGTGGGACAGCAGATTTTACCTCATTATAAGCAGATCCTCATTATAAACGAGTTGAAATCAACACAATTAAATACAATTACACAGCTTTAAATGGAGAAAGGTTTGTATTACCCTAATCAAATAAATACATAAATACAACTTACAAGGCCATCTACAAAGACCTCCACTGCCTGTTCACCCATGGGGTTCATGCCGTAGATGTGGTTGGCAAGAGATTCAGCAATGATCTTCACATTCCTGGCAAGCTTGGTGGCATCCACTCTAGAGCTAGATAGAAAACAAACAATTTCATTATTTTAGCATTGAAAGAGAGTTTTGCGCTAACGACCTAACCCCTTGACTACGGGAACCGGGTGGGTTGTGTGCAAAGTCTATGGGGATTTCACAAACTCGTAGGGAACAGGTTAATAAACACGAACAAAGAGATGTCAAAATTCACACGCTCAAAGAAAGTTTTGTTCTACAGACTCGAGAGCTATACAGAAGAAATAACAAACAATATTGTGTCAAATGAATTAACAAATAACCATGTTTCCAACAAAAAGTTTTTCTTTAAAATTCAAAATGCCTGAAAAACATGTGTCCTTATCTGTCTGTATGCACAGCCAAGCAATGAAACCAATGTTTATATTTTAAAGGACTATTTCAAATAACATTACTTTAACCAAGGCTCGACACTCACACTGGCCCGCTGGCCCGAGGCCAGTGAAATTGCACTAGGGGCCAGCAAAATGTATAAAAGTCATATTTCGGTGGCCCGATCGGGCAAGCAGATTTTCAAAATGAAAAAATCTTGTTTTCTTTTATGTCATGCTTCATCTGTTATCACAGGTTTGATTAGGAAAGAGTGATATTTTGAATAGTAAAAAGGTTCCTCATGAAATACAATTTTGGGGCCAGTAAATTTTCTTTCAGGCCACCAGAATAGGGGAAGAAACTATTTCACTGGCCCGACCGGGCCACTGACTAAAAAGGTGAGTGTGGAGCCCTGCTTTAACCATTTCATACATCCTGCCAGCGTTTACTCTGGGATGCCAGCATGCTGAGAGGTTATTATAAGTGAGTCATAGTACATCATCTGTTTGAAAATTTACTACAATAAGCTTTAAACTCTAGGTGAACAGGGCCTGTTAGGCTTTTGCTTGAAATTGGCATATTTTCTTAATTTCATGGAAAATTGATATCTGAAGGTTAGACAGCGGTTCTAACCTGTCATCTGTGATGGTCGATCTTGAGGCACTGTCATAAGAAGGCAGGTGGGAGAGGGTGCCGGCAGGAAGTCTCTGCATGCTGAACCTCTCGTGTTCCCAGGCCAGCCAGTCATCAGCCAAGTTGATGCGCTTGTGAACCATGCTGAACTTGACTGATGGGTAGAGGGAGTTTGTCACAGCTTCCATCTCCTGAGAATGCAGACAGTATTAATGGTTAATCAGTTAATGAATGCAAGGATGGAGGGATTGATAGATAGATGAATATATCACAAAATGGATTGATGGATGAATGGATGGACCAAAATTTTAACCAACTTTTTATAAATATTTCCAATAATATTGATAAGTTGCAGAAACTAGACAGTGTATAAAATGCAACACTAACACAAAATTTACTCTGTTCAGCTATTTAAAAAAAATATAAGATGAATAATCATGTAATTATTTACAATCAAATGTAATGAAATGTAACCAGATGTTTAATTTAAAGGGATCTAGTAACTTTGTTGACACATGTGCAAAAAGTGATGAATGGCTGATATAATGTAGTATTTTTATCTGATATGTCCACTAGGTAATGTGTGAAAATTTCAAGTTAAATGGACGTTATATGGCCGAGTAATGAGCAAACTGCTAAGTGATATTCACTAACTCATTGCACTGACTTTGTACATGGTTACAACTATCCAGTGGACAGTTTAACATCTGAACACTTCAATCGTAAATATCTTTTTAACGAAAGGGAAATTCAAAAAACCCAAACCTGTCCCATGCTTCTTTTGTCAATACAAATAAAACAAGGTATGAGGGAACTGCTAGAATTCCAATTGGATTTTGAGGATTTGGACAATGTTACCAAGTCTACTTTAACACTAAGTAATACAATCCAAAGCCATAATTTTCATACCTCTGGCAATTACTATATGGATGGTTCAAAGCCTAGAGATACGCAACATACCGTGAGGATTTGGTGGGACTCTGAGCCTTCCTTTGGTGGTTTGGAGACGTGGAGGTGCAGCTCGTCACCGGAACCAATGGTGTCCAGGCACAGCACAAAGGACACATCACTCAGGAGAGAAGTCTCTGCAGACACAACAACACACAGCAGGAATAGAAAAAAAGTTCATATTCATAATCCTAAGACAAGATGAACTACAATATTGTGTTATTATCTAAGATATACTCTACAGTTAGCTTGAATGCAGTTGATAAGGGATCAAAATCAAATAATTGTAATCTTTCTACTGATGGAAGGATGTAAACTTAAATCCCGCAATGAGCCGAGAGGGCTACCATAATCCTTAAGTAAAATTGGATATCCACAAGTAGGTTAGTTATGTTTCCACATCAAATCTGTTTTAAGTATTATCACAGGACTATAATCAGGTATACAAGATTTCCATCAGTGAAGAGATGCCACACGATAAAGACGCTCACTCACCCTGGCTTTCAATGTTGTCTTCTATCCATCTCTTGGTGCCCTGATAGTTGAACTTGCCTCCTCCAGACACAAAGAACAGGATATTATATCTGAAATGCAAATAAACAGATTCAAAGTAATAAGCAAACTTGCTGTATTTAGGGATGCAAACAAGCTACAGGCCATGATGATGAGCCTGAAAACTTGGTCATGGTACCTAATTTGTGTCGAAATTACTATAAAAATGAGACAGAAATTTGAGGTGAACAGGGCTGGAATTTCAGTCTTTTACCTGGAAAAAACCGAAACCTGTCCCATGATTTTATTGTTAATACGAATACAACAAGGTATGAGGGAACCGCTAGAATTCCAATCGGATTTTGATGTTACTGAGTCCCTATAATATGTGTGTACCTTTGATTCATGAAACATAAGATAACAATCTCACAAGCAGTCCTTACCCATAGTCGTCTAACCCTAACCCTAACCAGAAATACAATATAAATGAAACATGAGCAAAGAAAACTAGGCTTTCTCGGAAATCAAACCCAAGAATTTGGATTGCTAGACAGGTGCTCTAACCACTGAACTATAAAGCTCATACGATAGCGGTACTTCCTAGAAACCATTTTCAATGCACCAGGTAAGTCCAATTTTCTTTGCTCATTTTGTAAAATGTGACCGGCTATAGCAAAACCCTGCACTTGTCGGTAAAAATCAAAATGTAGATTTTCATACCATTAGAAAGGCCTCATCACGAGCTTTCATTTTCACGCTTTGTTCTAACAAATTGGTCAATAATTGGCAAGGATATGATCATTTCAATTTTACAATCATAAGTCTTTTACACACATTATGTGCACTTAAAATGACAATTTCTTCAAAACATGAATTAACGACAAGTGCAAGGTTTTGCTATAGCCGGTCACATATTCTATTTAGAAGCTTGGTTGAAAAATGAAAAATGAGCAACGAAAAATGGGCTTCGCTGGGAATATAACCCAACCGTTGAGCCACAAGGCCCTATTAATGGTGGCCCTGACACTTACTTGGCATGAGTTCTTGAGCTGGTGTAGAGTTTGCTGAATAACCTGGCCAGCTCCAGAAGAGCAACAACACCGCTCCCGTTGGAGTCAGCCCCAAATGAAAGGTGCTGCACGAAATCACAAAATAAATTTAAAGATAAGTACAAGCATTGCTTGTCAGCAGCATTCTCCATTTCCCTCAACCAGATTGTTTTACATATTGTCTTTTGTCTCTATAACGTCATTTGTTTGCTTAGTATTGTATAAATTGCTTTATTATGTTGATTTTCTTTGTTGGAAATGAAATGAAATAATTGTTGTCAAATCTTCAGGACATAAGCTACAAGGCTTACAGTGCAAAAATAAACATGGAGGATTGAGGAGAGCTATGTTAAAAACATCCTCTCACAAAGCACTGCAAATACTTATATACAAATTATCTTATTTGTACTGGTTTAACTTCATTTTCTATGCAAGAAATTCAAATACAAATTCTAACAAGTACAGATCACGTATGTGACTATATTAGCATCGATAACATTTTACCATTATTATCATCTTTGTGATTATTTTTATACTCATTAATTAAATTGTCTAAATTCAATGTATTTCAAATAAAACTTGCACAAATTCATAAATTTGTGTGTATTCAAACATTTAATAAATTCACTAAATATTTAACTTCAATGAAAACTTACTGGAGCCGCACCCAAGGCATCATAGTGAGCTACGATAGCAATAGTGGGTAGCTGGTCCTCGACTCCCTTCCCAGTTAGCTGGCCCTGTCACAAGACAAACATAAGAATACAATAAAAATACACAAATAAATGCATGAAAAGAGAGCTACAATAGCAATGGTAGGTAGCTGGTCCTCCACTCTCTTACCTCTTAGCTGGCCCGTCACACAACAAATATACACACATAGAAATATGTAAACAGACAAATTTTAATAAACAAGTTGTATACACGATAATGAGCTACGATAGCCATAGTGATGTTCACAAATCAAATATTTCTTTTATTTTGGTTTCATAAACAAAATTAAAGTAATTGAGATTGGTTAAATGGTTATAATAATCCACGCTACATTTATTCAGAACATAAAAATAAAGGAAATGATTCATAATTGAAATGAAAAGCGTACCTGGAAGCTGATGACATGGCCATCCTTGACAGGCTTTGCCTGTGATCCAGAGACCACCATCTGGAACCCATTGGCATACACCGCACTCAGGAGAGCTACAACAGAGAAATCAACATTATATGGAGCATTAGGAGGATTATCACGTTTAGGACTGGTCCCAAAATACTCAGCCGGGTTCTATGAAGATGAATGTTATACTATTGAAATCAAACCCATCTTGAAGAATCTTGAAGAGTATAACAGAGTTAAATGCAATATTCAATGTCGATTCTTTCTAACCTTGCATCTTCTATTAAAAGGCATTAGTTAGGTAATGCACAAAGTCAAGATTTGGTAACAATTGGCTTACAATCAATAATGGAACTTCATTATATATAGGGGCACTTGTCTCTCCAAAGATTTTCAATTATTCAGTCACTCTCGCATTATAAGTAATTAGGCTATAATTAAAAGAGCAGAGCTTGAAAGGTAATGAAGTTGTAATGTTTTTCTTTGTTTTGAGCAATCCAAATATTATTTCTACCACCAAATCTTGATAACTATTGGATTTACTTGCCCAAAAAGGACAATGTGAAAACAGCTAGGGTTAGCCCTGGATAGTGACAGAGAGAGAAGCTTGCCTGAAGAATGCCAGTGAGCTATAAGTCTAGGGCCGAAAAACTGAGTCATGATGCCTGATTTGTGTGGCAAATGATTAGAATAAGTCTATAGTTTAGGTGACCAGAAGGGTATGCATGAAGAGTTGTCATCTATTGCGAAGTTGTAATTAAACACAAGTCAGAAAATGCACCTAAATGCACCAATCTGATTGGCTCAAATGCTTGTATTCTGACCTGCATTTAATCGCAACTTTGTGACATTGTCATTTGTGGAATCCCTGACTTACCCTGAGCAGCAGAGGCTGCCTGGTCACTGCTGATGGCTTGCTGGATGTCACCATGAATGGACAGCAGGTCAGCATCCTCATGAGCAAAGTACACAGGCATGGCCGTTTCCTGCTCAATCATCAACGGCTCTAGTTCAAGCCATTGCTGTAATTCAAACAGATGGAGAAAGCATGCTGTCATGACAAATTCATGAATAGATCGCAACTTTGTGATTGAGAATAAGTAATCAATTTGTACTAGTTGTCACAAAGAATAGACATCAGTTGTATGTCCTTGGGGGCAATAAACAGGCATGGAACGTTCTGCTCTAAGAAAAACAGGATGAGCCCGAGGAGAAAGGTACAATTAAGGTTTTCAGGCATCAAACTTAGCCTTTGTACCGTCTGAGGGGCCGATGTTAGTGATGAGGCGAATGCCCCCCACAAACACACACACATCTGCATTATGCGGCTTATAAATGCGGCTTATGCCCTTATCGAAATTAACATTATTGACATTTTCCACAAAAGTTGCCAAAAGTTTTCAGGGCATCAAACTGACACTGAGTTATCATGAGGGGTTGATGTCATCAGTGAAATGAGAATAACCAGTCCCCCCCCCCCCCCCCCGAGGTGCTGATGTCATTGAGGAAGGGGGCAGAATGACCAATGCCCCCCCCCCCGCCCCCCCCCCCCCCAAAAAAAAAAAAAACCTGCCTTCTTACTTATGCTTATTCAGCTTCAAATTATTAAAATATACCATTTTAGTCATTCAGGAATGTATTCCAGGAATCACACTTACACTGAGTACCTCCTGGGGTGCTGATGCCATAGAGGTTGGAAGCAGAATGACCAATGCCCCTGCCCCTTGCTCTATCAGCTCCCGGTAGCGGTCAGCCGTCACCTCGGACAGCTTGGCAAGGACACATCTCCTGGTAACCATCTTGGCTGTGATTGGTCGAGCTTCCATGTTAACCAGAGTGTTTCTACAACCTGTGGACCCAAAAAGAGACAAGCAAAGGTAGTTGTGAAGTCCTACAACTTACAGTTACAAACAATGGAATACTAGTGCAAAATGATATCAAACAACCTGATATTGGCAGAATAGACAAAGGCCAAAGCTTTCATTTTAGATTTTTTTTTTTCTTATTTATACGTAACAATCTTAATCTTATGAACAATTATCGGCTTCTGATTTGGAACCACCTTAACATCAAAATGCTATTAGAAATTTAAAGGCATTTGACAGTTTTGTAGAACTGTTACTTTTCTTTTTAATGGTCAACCTAAAATATTTAGTTTATCCCAAGAGGTTGCTTCAAAGACAAGAAATAACACAATGTAAATAAGAGAAAGCAATCAGCAACAAAAATGAATTAGTCAATTAGACAGGTTGAACAAGTTAATTATGAAGGCAAGTTCAGTTACATTTATACAATCTTTTACTAGGACGATAGGATCTATAGTAGATCTAGAACAATTTTGTCAATCTATTCTCTCTAAGTATTGACTCGAGCTGTGTGGACATAACCGGTACGTCGCACAGTACACCGCACGAGTATTGTACTCTCGCAAGTCTATGGACTATGGTAGCTAGCGGCGCATCCAAAACATATTGAATAAAGTTGTCAAAAATGCCTCAAATTAAATATTGACAAAAATATCACAACAGTCAACAAACCATCGTCGAGGGATAAGAAAACGGTTCAGTGAGTGCTACAAACCAATTTGATTGAGTTTGAACGTAATTTAATATGTGGAGTTTATTTTTTAAACAAAACTCAAAAAGAAAAAAAAGGAAAAAAAATAAAACTAAAGAGAGGGCAGCTAGTCCAAGAAGACTAAAGGTAGAGACATTTACATTAACATTTGGACGTTTTTTTTTACATGTCATACCTTTAGTCCTAGTCCATAGTGTACACGTTCTGTATCTAGCCACTTATCCACCCAAAAAAACCTCCAATTTGGTTGGAAATATTTCGGCTACTCACCTGAATTTTCACGACTAGGCAGATGTTTACTCTCTTTCTGCAATTGTGCTGTCCCAAATACGTTTACAAGTTGTAATTCTGGTAAAATTAACACTTTTCCGAGGTAAACACAGCCCGATGTTTGATGACCAAGAATTCCCGTAACATGCTATTCAACGCAATTGCACAATGTAGTATTGTATTCGCCGTGTATAGACATTTGCATAACACACGGCTCGCGAATATAATACCGTTGCATGTATAACCTGCACGCGCGCGCGCCGTATCCTCCATACTATTATAGAGGATACGGCGCGCGCGCGTACAGGTTATACATGCAACGGTATTATATTCGCGAGCCGTGTGTTATGCAAATGTCTATCACGGCGAATACAATACTACCATGTGCAATTGCGTTGAATAGCATGTTACGGGAATTCTTTGTCATCAAACATCGGGCTGTGTTTACCTCGGAAAAGTGTTAATTTTACCAGAATTACAACTTGTAAACGTATTTGGGACAGCACAATTGCAGAAAGAGAGTAAACATCTGCCTAGTCGTGAAAATTCAGGTTAGTAGCCGAAATATTTCCAACCAAATTGGAGGTTTTTTGGGGTGGATAAGTGGCTAGATACAGAACGTGTACACTATGGACTAGGACTAAAGGTATGACATGTTAAAAAAAACGTCCAAATGTTAATGTAAATGTCTCTACCTTTAGTCTTCTTGGACTAGAGGGCAGCAAATTTTCAAGAAATCTACATTTCGGTCATTCTGTCCACTTCAGACAAATACCTGGCATGCCATTGCCTAATAATCATAATTTTGACTTTTGACTTTTTTGTTATTTCAATTTTATAAAAAAAAATTAGATTTTAATTTTTGTTCAAATTTACAATTTCTGTCCTTATTTATTACACTAAAATACTCTTTCAACATCTTACTAAATACTAATTCATTGTTCCTCACATAAAGTCTCATCACCTGATCACGTATACTACAGTTTACACGAGAGGGGAGGTTTCATTTGCTGAACCAGAATCTAGTCTAAAACTGTAAAAACCAACATCAGACATCAATCATGCATCCACATGCCACCACAACACACATGTGCATTCGTGCAAGATGCACTGCAAGAAGGGCGGAGTTCATTCTTCCCCGGCACGGCCCCCGAGAGTTCCCCGTGCCTATGCAGCTAGCGTTAGCCTTACCATATTGCGATCCATGGAGGTCAAATTGCTGCATGCGATAAGCTGTGAAGTCGTGAGCTCCGTTGACCGGCGAAATTGCGATTAGGATGGGAATTAAAAGAAGGCAGGTCCATGGAAAATGACCTCTAACAACTTCAACAACCTCTTCTGCCTCTGCAAACCACATTTTGAGGATTAAACCGCACTTTAATTAACCTAAATTCTGGTTGCCTGCCGAGTCAGTAACGAAAAAAAACGTGCCAAAAACCACAAAGCGTATTTGACCCGGAAGTGTACGTGTACCGTACTTTTCTATTGATCACACGTGTACTTGTAGTATACACACACAGTATCTTGTACATTATTACTTCCGCATTTATTATGAATCTGTGCACTTGTCTTGTCTCTTGATTTGGATAAAACAATTTTCAAGAAGCTTGGTTGATTTGAAGGAGCAATTACTTTTCTTTTCAGTAAACAATAAGTTACAGAGACAAGAATAAAGAAAGAACTTAAGAAGAATCAGACAGATTAAGTTCCGGCTGAGAAGAGCTACATGTAGTGCATGAATTGATCAATCTGATTTACCTGCAAATAATATTAATTACGAGTCATCATGGCAGAAGGATTGAACACCCCTCAATCAGCAGAGGAGGAAGCTATGGAAGGAAACCATGTGAATGTAAATGGTCAGCTCCCGAATGGCGGTGGTGGAAACATGGAGGTTGACATGGCCCAATTAAACATGGCTGCTGGTGGTGCTGGGCATGCTGGTGATCAGTCGAACGATGCAGTGGGATCGAGTGTGGACGGTGCGAGTGGAAACAACCCTGAGCCAGAACGGGAAATCACACAGACAGATCACCTCAACAAGTCACTTCTGACGTCCTTCCTCAACCGCTTGAATGACCCAACAACATCGCCCCAGTTTCCCGCCCTACAAAGTTCAGACACAGACTTTGACGATGACGAGGGAGCAGTTATACATTGAAGACTACATCTGACTCTGACTGAGTTATGACAATATAGTGTACTTCTGGGAGACTTGTGTTATGTGGCATGCAATGCATGCAAGTGGATCACATGACCATTAACGTCTAAATTGCTTCTAGAATTGCCCAGCAATGTGCATGGAACTGTGTTACTGTGGTTCACCATTACAGCAGCCTCCAGTATGGTCCAACGGATCCGTCCCATGATTCCCTAGTGTGCTGAGCTAGTTTATTGGACAAACTTTTGTCTGGATATGAAGCAAAGAACGGCTTTGCAAGGACACGGACAACAGTCAATGATGGTCACTGTCCTCGGTCCTCACAAAATACTTTATTTTGATAGAATGATTTCCATATGTTCTAAGTTTATACAAGTTTGTAACTATAAGCTGTGTAAATTTCCCTTTTGCTTTTATAATTGTAATAAGTTGTAAAATTGTAACACCATCATTATAATTGTCTAACTAGTCATGGCTGGTTGCTGGGAAGTGTTTTGAAGATCTGTTCTCGCTATTACAAACCATGTTAATCAACTCAATGTTAGTAGTTAATCAAACATGCATCGCTATGAACTACTGCACAGAAAATCTACACATGGTCATTTTACACTTGGTTTTAAGTTGAATATTGTCAAAGTATGCAGAGTAGTTCTGTATGCATGAAGTATCTCAACCAGTACATTTACTGTATTTATATTCAAAATAAATTTTAGGCTGTACACAAGCAATAAGTTACTATGACATAGTTGAAAAAGTGTGGCTAACCATTTATGAATGTGTGCATATTATAAAGTCTGAAAAAAAGGAAAACAAATCAAATAATTTAATAATGACATTGAAATGTAGTGAAATGGTATTTTATTATTTAAAACTTAAAGAAACTTACCATAAATATATAGATAAGGGTTTCTCCAGGATTCAAACCTGAGACCTCTGGATTACTAGACTGGTGCTCTGCCAGCTGAGCTATAAAAACAAAAGCCCTAGTGCTGGTGATCATCCCTGAAACCCCTTAGTTGTCAATACTTGTGATGATCATGTTAAATTATTGTAGATTTGGTATCCACTATCCACAGCCTTTTCTATAGTATTTTTTTCCTGAAAACATATCATTGCTGTACACGTACCTTGTTTTATATTTTGAGCTCTACACTACAGTGAAACCTCATTATAACGAGCATGTTGGGTCCATTGTGTTTACCTCGTTTTATGAGATTTTATCTTGCTGTATCTGGGCTTAAAAACAAACAAATACATAGTACCTGGACCTGTGAAATAACCTCGCTATATTACTGTAGGTACCTCGTTATAACAGAGCTCGTTATAAAGAGGTTCCACTGTACAAGATTGTTTTATATATATTTACACTGATATATCAAGATAGTAGATATAGATCTGATATATCAAGGTAATTGTCATGATCCCAAGCTCCTTATTACAATGAGGTTTCAGATATATCACCACAGCAAAATAAACACATTGTCTAAAGTTCTCTAACTTAGTGAAAAAATGAAAAGTGAACAGTATGCATTTGAATGTACAACTACAAGTAAATTCTTTGAATCAAAGGATCGCGGCAGCCAAAGGCAATTACATGTAAATCTTCATATATCTGAGATTCAATCGAGGGCCTATTTGCTTTTGATCATAGCAGAATCTTAAAATGACCAATAGTTATTTATACATACTTGAACTTTTTTTTCTGGATGTTATTATGCATATTTCTTTTGCAATTTTGTATAAGGGTCAGATAATGCGTTTAATTTCCAAGGTTTATAATTTTATATAGCCATTGGACATGTTGAGGCTTAACTTCAAAATAACTTAGTTAATTTTGTACATTGAATGAGTAAATTTGACCAAAACTGATAACTTACAAATAAAAAACTTTGTTGCTCATTCTCATTATGAAATCATTGTGTACTGTGAGAATGAGAGTTTGTAATGTACAGTGGAACCTCGTTATAAAGAGCTCTGATATAACAAAACCCTCTAATAACAAGGTAATTGTCATGGTCCCAAGGACCTCGTTATAAAGAGGCTCCACTGTTCTTACTTGTTTTGAGATTCTGAGAGTAAAAGTGATTGAAAGTCCAAGATAGGAACATTTATACTAAATGGAGGATCTTGTCAGAACTCACTGAGTGCAACAATCTTGCATATATTCATGTATATAATTATATTAAATAATTCTGGACAATATGTGGGGGGAAAAAAGTAAAACAGAATAATTCAACAGAATTTCAACTCATTATAACCCAACTTTAATTAGGGCAGGTTGACTGTTTATACATGCATCTGTGATCAACTGTGTTTATAGTCTGTAGACATTCATCACACACAAATGATAAGAAACTATTATGTGGTTATTCATGTATTTAATAAAGCAAGCTTCAATTTTATTTTGCTAATTGTGACTTTGATAACATTTACATTACAGTATTCTGCACTTCATTTCTTCTGAAAATAAAGACAGCTCAAATTATCTAGCACAGTAAATTAGTCTTGTGAGAAACCATAATGCAATTTACAATAAACCAAAACATTTTGCTACAAAGTCTAGCTTTTTAAAGTTTATACTAATGAACAGTGTTCGCTGAAATTGCATTTAGGGTTGTATACATGTATGTCCTGAAGAAATCAAAACCTTCTTTCAAAAAGCAAGTAAATTCATCATCAACTAGCAGCTACAACTTTTAACTGAATTCATGGCAGTCTCATAGTCATACAGGTGTAAGTTTGATGATGGGAAGTATAAAAATATCAAAAGGCACAAGTTTATTACTGTTTACATACAGATGACTTGAACCCTACCCTGTTTCTAGCTAAACAACAACTTCATGTTAACATGTCCCATAAATATGTTAAGAAAATGGAGGGAATCGTCAACAATTTTGTATCTCCTCAAGTGAACGTTTGGTACATGGGTTTATTCTACAAAAAGTTTTACATTGAAATCATGCATTGCTTTTGAGTTATAATACAAGTAGACTGAACAATTAATTTTGATTTTGTAAGATTGCTGCAATCAATGCTGCAAGTTTACACAACTATTGACAGAAAATATGTATCTTGGATATGGTTGTGCATCTATACAAATATAGTTCAAATGTAATCAAATCTTGGTACACATAGCAATTGATATTGCACTAATTACTAAAAACATGAAACTAATACATGTATAACAAAGCAAAGCTCTGATATGAAACATGTAAAATCTGATGTAAAATTTGAATCAATTTCAGGCAGTGGTGAAGCATGGTCTTACTAATTGGGGAGGGGATTCCCTTGGAACACTACTTGGAACACCCTTGGAATATCACTTTCTGAACTTACCTCGATATATTAAATAAATTGAAAATATGCTTCCATTAGTTTTTCAAATAATCTTCATTTTTGTTACAAGTGATCAAAATTAAAATGTATCAGCCTCTACAAACTAAATCCATGAAACTTTCAAGACACTGAAGAACAAAGAAGAAATTGTTACATGCACCGAGTTGACTTTCCTGCTTGATTTCGAATACTGTATATACATTTTGTGTAATATGATATTCATCCGATACAGTAATAAGTGTATTTCATTGGCCTAGATCTGTAAGCGATATCTTTTGTTTGGGGGATAGGGAATGATGATCTATTCGTTCATCCCCCTAAACAAAAGAACTTCCTATTCAAAAGCAATTTCTGTACAAGACAAACATAGCATCTGTGAACACTATTCATATTGTGATACAAGATATGGGCCCCATTGTAGAAAGAGATGCAATCGATTGTAAAGTTGCAATTAATTGTCATGAGACTAAACACGCAAATCTGATTGGTTGAAAGGAGTAAACTTTCTGACTTATAATTGATTGTAACTTACAATCGATTGTATTGCTTTCTGGCTGCTAGAAAGAAGGCTAGCACTTTTCGTGGAATTATTCATCTAAAATATGGCTCCAATAGTCAGTTAATTTCATGGTTTGTGAAACAGTTTTTTTTTCTTCATTATTTTGGAGGGCTAAAACAATAATGTTTTCTTGCTTGTAAAACCTCATTTTCCAACACTGAATGAATAGACACTGATATGCATCGATGCATACTACTGTATCACATGGCTGTGGAGACATTCTGCCTACTCTAACTATATACTAATATAGTAGATGTATTCCGTGTAAATATACAATTAATACAAACTTTTAGGCTAATTTCTCACTTGCAGCAACTTGTAATAGTTGGAAAATCCAGTATCATCAACATTGGGTATAATATTATGAGGAAAGTTATCAAAATCCATTGTGCAAGTAAAAAATACACACTGAGTTACAAAAGTAAAACATATAAAAATAAAGAATAAATACAATACATGTGATAAAACCTAAAAAGGATACAAACATAAATAAGCAACATTTTAAACTATTGATCACAATACAAATATCTACCTCCCAAATTTGTTGTTTCTCGTGAAATACCAATACAGATGAACTTTCATACTAATAGGATACAAACATCTTTCATACAAGGACACTACCTCTTGGGATCTAAACAATCTGGGGGATGTTTCACAAAGATCCTAAGTAGAACTTTAAGTTGGACCAAACTATTATGGAAAGCCATTTGTAACTATTCAATAAAATATATTCAAAAGCGAAAAGGCAAATATTTTTGAGTTTTCATAAATTGTACATCAAGAACATGAAATATCCTTGATAATAGAAAATATTAATGCTTTGAATCAACATTTATACCTTTACTTTCCATAAATTTTAAGTCCAACTTAGAGATAAGTTCAACTTAGGATCTTTGTGAAACACCCCCCCCCCCCCCTCCCCCACCCCCACCACTGGTGTTTTGAATAGGTAGGCAAAAACTCCATGAGATGTGTGGTTGATTAACTGAGGTTGCCACTGGTGATAACATAGGATATACTCCAGTTTAGTTTTTTTTTCTTTTTTTCTGGAAACATATTTTTGTGAACTTGTTGATGGAATGGAATACTAAAGATGTTACCTTTCTTTAATAAGAATATTATTTTTGGGTGGTGGTACCCTTTAAGCCCTGATATAACAAGGTAAATTGAATGGGCCCAAAGTGCTCGTTATTTAATGAGGATTTACTGTACATTTAAATCTTTGGCATTGATATGCAGGGAATTTTTTTTCTTCAGTGGCGGATGTGACAATAAGTCTCCCTCTTGAACAAAAGAATTTGTTAATAAATAGAGTGGTCAAGTGTGGTGTCATCAAAAACCAACTTTGAGAATTTCCAAATTTGATCTTCATTTTCCAAAAGAGCATACAAAATAATGTCCAAATGTTCAAAATCAATTGACTGAGATATGATGACATAAATGGTACCCTGGGATACCAAACGAAAATCCGCCATTTTGTTTAATTATTGATTTATTTTTTAGGGCTGTACCGGGGTATAGCGTGCATACAAGCGCACGCTGCACTGCATGCACAACGCAATACGGTTGTACTTCGAGTGGACACAAGATGGCGCTACACAACGCGGGATACCGGGGTACAATGGTACCCCGGGGTACTGCGTGTGTCATCATATGCCCATCCGAATGAATTTATTTCAATAGGAAATCACTGTTATTTTGCTCTGGTTCATAACATTACGAACCAGAGCAAAATAACATTGATTTCCTATTGAGATCTATTTTTTCAGATGGTCATATCTTAGCCAATGCATCACATATTTGATCGATTTTTAAACCTTTGGGCATTATTTTGTATGCTTTTTCGGAAAATGAAGTTCAAATTGAGAAATTCTAAAAATAGATTTTTATGTCACAGCTTTAGTACTCATATTTACCCATAATTTAAATTTATAAACACCAGCCCCCTTCCTGAATCCATTAAATTCTCTAATGATGGCAGCATCTTCAAATATAATGTTGAGGCTTGTCTGGGCACAAAGAGAAGTAAGGTTTGACTGACATCTTGGGACAAGTATTTGACAACACAATCTACCACATTTGTTTTGTTGGAATCCTATTTTCTTTGCCTTCTTTTAATCACAATATATTTCTGGTCAGTTTCTCTATATGTTTGAACAGTTGTTTTGAGTGATAAAGTTCTGCACTTCATTACCAAGCTCCAAACTCCAAACAAATTCCATCAAATACCCTTAAACTTCAAATGCTCATAGAAAATAGAGATACTGGTTTGGTTTGAAAGCAATGAGTAACAACTCCTCCACCGATATTCCAACAAGTCATCTCTGTACAGTGAAACCTCATTATAACGAGCCCCTTGGGTCTGTTGAATGTACCTCATTATACTGGCTATCTTGTTGCATCAAGGCTCAAAAACATAACATACAAAGAACCTGGACCTGTGAAATTACCACACTTTATCAGGTACAGGGAAACCCCATTATAACGAGCTCGCTTATAACGAGGTACCGTTTATAACGAGGAGAATCCTTTGGTCCCGATTCATACGTTCATTTAAATGTTTGTTATTAATTCGGCCGTTTATAACGAGGTACCGCTTATAACGAGGTAAATTTGATAGTCCCGACTACCTCGTTATAACGGGGTTTCCCTGTACCTCATTTCAAAAGAGCTCATAATAAAGAGGTTCCACTGTAATTGAAGTTTTCCAGTGCATCTCTTCTACTTGACTCCATCAAATGCCCTCATAATGGCATGCATTTTTACATGACATCAGTGTCTTAAGTTGAAAATGCATTGGGACATAGCCACGTTCTGGTTTGGTTCAACTATTCATCCATTCATTGAAAAGTCATTAATAAAACTGAAGTTCTCATCTACATCCACCATCCATCTATTCAACCTGAATCCATCAACTCATGTCCCCATAATGGCATCCATTTTCACATGATGGCATCAATGTCTGAAGTTGGAAATGGTCTTTGAACATACTTTCTGGTTTAGTTTGATAGTAAAGGAGAAACCATTCCTCCATTCACAAACATTCCTACAAGTCCTTTTGTAATTGAAGATCTCCAGTAGGCTACATCTGATCTACCCGACTCCATCAAATGCCCTCATGATGGCATGCATTTTCACAAAATGGCATCAATGTCTAAAGTCGAAACTGACTTTGAGGCATGGAGAATTTCTGGTTCGGTTCAAAAGTAAAGAGTAACAATTCCTCAATTCTCATCTTGATTGACCATCGATCTGTTCTACCTGACTCCATCAAATGCCTTCATAATGGCATCCACATCGAACCTGAAGTTGAGGAATGCCTTGGAGCAAAGAGAGGACTGGGCCTGCTGCTTGGTCTCTTGGTTATGCTTGCGACTAAGTATCTTGACGGGAACTGGAGTTGCTGTTATAAAAAGAAGGAAAGAATATGAATCAGTAAATGATGATGTACATAATAGACATGTATGTCTTGTTTAGCTGCTTGCTCTGGTTATGTTTATGGATCAGCAGGTGCTGCTGTAAAAACAATTTTTTTTTAAATCATGACATTTTAAATAATAACTCTCTAATAATTAAAAACTAACTGTTCAATTGGTAACTGGTAACAAAGACAGCTGAAGTTTGCCAGTGCTACATTCTATGGGTAGGGTCTGCTAGTATTGAAGTTTCTCATTCTGTACCCGCATCCAGGTTAGTTAAAGTTAAAGTCCTTCCCGTGCCAATGTTGGGTGGCGGCGCCTATCTTCGATTCATTAGCCCTAGGCCACACGTCTAGCTACAGAAGTGGGCCAGTCCTCTGGTAACTCGTGTGATTAACTTTCCCTTCTCCATTCTATAAATGCCGAGCGCCTGGCTAGAAGGCAGAAGGTACTATTTTTAAAGTCTTTGGTATGACCCGGTCAGGGTTCGAACCCGGGACCTCCCGTGCATGAGGCGGACACTCTAACCACTAAGCCACCATGCTCGGTCCGCATCCAGGTACTTCCATGTTAACAATAGACTGGTTTTGTATGCAATTTCTTGATCAGACAGTCCACATAGCTGAGCAAGGTTTGGACCAGAGTCCAGAGTCTACCAACGTGATAATAGAACTATTAATAATAGTCTGGCTTTATTTAAAATGCTTCTGTCCTTTCGTGAAATTGGCCTCGGTATTGTCAAAAGTGATCAGGAATATAATTGAGCACCACCCCTTTTGGAACTTTGTTTTCTAAGTAAGTTCTAACTACAGTGGGACCTCTTTACAAAGAGCACTGATACAACAAAACCCTCTTATTCCAAGTTAATTTCACTGGTACAAGCTCATTATTTTCTTTTTGTTTTTGTAACCCTGATATAACAAGATACTTGTATCTCATATTAAAGGGGTAGTACAGTTTTGGTAAGGCTGAACTTTAGTAACCAAAACCTGCACAGTAACATTACAAACTAATAGTTATAACTCCACCATGCTCGAAAGGTATACAAAATTACAAACGACTAAGTAAAAAGCCTGTTATCATTCAAAAAGAGCCATTAAAACACAAGAGGGCACTCTCTAAAAAGGCATTGGTTTCAACCATTTTCATACAAAATTATGCATGTGATGGTATGTTGATAATGATTAAATAGAGAGCTCATCAGCAACTATTTAAAAACCGCTTTTGAAAATTTTTGAAAAAGTGTAAGCCTTTTTTATTTAAAAAAAAAAAATCATATTTCATGGTTTCAGCCATATTTTCAGCCATTTCAGCCATTTCTGAACCGATTTTGACCAAATAAAGTTTATTCTGCCATTAAAATTGCATGTTCTTTCAAATTCGACACTCGGTATTTCATTACCTCACAAAAAAATTGTGTTGTGCAGCGCCCTCTCTATCAAAACTGAACTACCCCTTTAAGGTAATTTTCATGGTCCCAAGTTATTCTTATAACTCAATTCCACTGTATTACTTCTCGGGTGATATATCATACCTTGTGGAGGAGGATCTTGGTTCTGTTTATTGGAATCAACCTCTGTACCTCGCATCTGCAAGCAATGACACAAAGGAGAAACAACATTATATAATAATACCAATTACTGCAACAACAACAAAATTAATCATAACGATAATAATCATTTGTAATCTGTGGAAACATCTATCCTAATGTATTAGAACCAATCTATAGGGGATTTCATAAAGATTTTTAAGTTGAACTTACAATGAAAGTTAGATTTAAAATCATGGAAAGCTGTTAAATGCTATGTAAAGTGGCAAAACAGTTTTGAAACATGACATAACATTTTGTACAAATCAACATTTTCTATGTTGATGTAAAATTTCTTAAATATCTCAAATATTTGCTTTTTTGGTTGTTGAATATGCTCTTTTCAAAAGCTACAAAAAGCTGAGTCTTAACTTGAAAAAAGAAGTTCAACTTGAAAAATATAATGTGAAACACCACTCGGGGACTCTATAGCTTTTTGTATGTTACCCAAGGTATGGCACAGTGGGGGTGTATTCACAGCATACCTTGTCACGTCTGCTATGTCTCTGCCCCTCTTGCGGTGTTGCCTGTCCCTTCTGCTTCTTCCCTTGGTTCCACTGGGCCTCCAGGGCTGGGTCTTTAAACCGCGAGTACTGGGCAATAGCATTCATGGTCTGGAACTTAAAGTTCTGCTGCTGCTGCTGCCTCCGTCTGGTTTCGGCTTTACTTGCATCCTGTACTGGGTTGGACGGCCCACCGCTCGTGTTCAACGCCGAGTTGTTCCCCCCGCGCCCTTTGCCACCATTCTGTCGGTAGTTAGCCTGTCCAAAAAAGGGATTAAGCAAGACTTTTACTCTTAAAAAGCAAGAATATTTTGTAATTATGCTCCTGCTGTTTTTGTCTAGTTTCTGATTTACTAGCATCCTGTACTAGGTTTGCTGGCCCACTGCTCATATTCAAGCTAAAATTGCTTCACAGTTTTGCCCCAGCCCTTTACCTTCATTCTGTCTGAAGAAAGAATCATTTCATTTCTGAAGAATAAAATCCTTCTCTTACCAGTGCTCAAAACCCTTGCAGTAGTTTACAGATCGATTGTGAATACTTCGTTATCTTGAAAAAATTGTAATTTAACCCCTTGCCTATGGGAACCTGTTGGTCTATCTGCAAAGTCAATGGGGATTTCAGAATCTCAAAGGGTAATTTTTGTTTATATTTAAGTTGACATGAAGTATTTTGTCAAACATATATATAGACATACCTGTTGGGACGTGGGGCTCTGTGTCCTCTGGTTGGAATTGTTGGAAGAGAAGACTGTTAGGGGTGAGTTGATGTATCCCCGGTTAGGAGCGCCTGCTTGCATCTTGGCTATCCTTTTCTTCAGAGGCCTATTAAAGTCAACAACATTTTAAAAGTACAATTAGTCTACACTAAATAGCTCAACAATATTCTAGATGTACAAATTAGTCTACACTAATTGCTCAACAACATTCTAGATGTACAAATTAGTCTACACTAATAGCTCAACAACATTCTAGATGTACAAATTAGTCTACAATCAAGTCAAAAACTCTCAAAGGAATATTAGAAATCCTCTACTTCAGAGGCCAATGTCAATCCCTCATGAGGTTAAAGGGTACCACCACCCAAAAATAATATTCTTATAAATGAAAGGAAACATCTTTAGTAGTCCATTCTATAAACAAGTTCACAAAAATCTTTTTCTAGAAAAAAATATATAATTGGAAAACGCATCACCATTCTAAAGCATACGTTCATGGGTCTGCATGTACGAAGACTACTCTGTCCAGAGTGAACGAATCGTCCGGGATTCTTTTGTCTCCAAACGTACTTGTGAATTGCATTGGCACATTCGCAAATGTTTGGCCTGTACAGAACCAGGAAATAATAGTGGTTCCGTAAGGGGTGGTAATTAATTGCTTTGTTTATGAATTACAGAACCCTTTGCAAAATGTTGGGTATCTATTTGATATCACAAAACAGTACCAAACATATAATTATGTGTTGTTCTTTGCCTGGTGGTCCCCTTTAATGTTGCAATTCATGCCTCAGTCGACTTTGCTTTCATTTGGTACCTCCTGACGAAACATACAAATTTCACCTCAGCGTAGGTATTGTTGTGACTAAGTGGGTCAAACCATTCTGAAGGTGGACTTACTTGATGAATGGAATGACCATGAAGAAGTTGTTTGGGTTGAGACCCAGATTGACCTTGGGTGCTGGATCCTTCCTGTGTGCAGGCAGATCACTGACCAGGAACCATCGTATCTCCTGATAGAATGAAACAAAATTCATCAATGTTTACCGGGCTCTACATACAAAATTTGTTCTGACTTGCCCAGTCGGGCAAGTTGGACTTCCATGTGGTCTTGTCTTCCCTGACCAGCGTATGTGCCTCAAGGATTCGCCAAGCTGACATGTGCAAAAACTGACTGAAGGTTGATAAAATGTGCATTTCTGTGATCTGATATATCCACTGAGTGACATGTGAAAATTTCATGGTAAATGAATGTCATATGACCGAGTAATGAACAAAAATGCCTTGCACTTTATTTTGTACACAGCTATAATCCTCCCTATAGATAGCCAAATTCAAATCTGAACAGTTCACTCATACATATCTTTATAAAGGAAGAGAAATTTGGATATCCAAAACCCGTTCAATGCTTCTACTGGTAATACAAATTTCAAGAAAGTTTTAAGGATTTTGATGTTACTAGATACCTTTAATCACAATCATAGAGGGGGAAATAGTTTATATAATCAGACATCAAAATTAAAATGACATATTGTCTACTCACTCTGATTTCTCCTCTGGTAAGTGGCTTGAAATCAATATCCATGGGTACGTTGGGGACAATATACAACCTGCTGAGCTGGTCATTGATGGATGTCTCTATGCAGTTCTCCTCTGAGATGAGTGGTGTAATATCAAACCCAGTCTCCTCCTTCACCTGTTGATTAGCAAACATGTTATTATATGATCTTTTTAATTAATAATAGTATTGAAAATGTCAAAATCATATTTTAACATTTAAGACAAGAGAAGACAGCTAGAAAGATCTAACATACTGCTAAGTACAGCTGATGCCAGCCAACTCATGGTTCACCAAAAGTTTGAAAACTAATACAGTAACATAAAAGAGAACTGATAAATACATCTCATTTTATTATCCTTATTCAATTTGTGTATTTAAACCATATTGGATACCAATAAAGTTTAATGTATAAGAAGTTCATACCTCTCTTATTGCACATTGTATTGGTTGCTCCTCCTTGTTCACTTTGCCTTTGGGTAAACCCCAGCTGGTCCGAGTGAAGAATCCTTGCACCAAAAGTATCTGTTGTGTTAATCATACAATAAGTACATAAATAAAATAATACAAGAATAAATATTATAAATATATAAATAAATAAGTAAATAAATAAATAAACTAACAAATAAATTATACATAAAAGGATTACATGTTTACTATATCAAACATTGTACATGGTCACGATCTACATAAATAACTATATGGTGACCCCAAAACCATTAATTAGTAACCAATCTGTATTTTGATGCCATTAAGTTAATTTTCTGTAGAATAATAATGTAAAGTTTCATACTTCATGCAGTCTTTACATCCTCCTACTTTGTAGTATGTTGAAAACATAGTACAGGTCATGCTCCAACTATAGACTATAGGTCCTAGAGGCAAAACTTATTATATTACTGCCTTCATGTTTGATATAGATTTTCTTTTCCCTGGCTTAGTTATGATTAGAAATACAACTATATACCAAATATTTGTATCCCTACTGACTAGTTCTGAATGGATTTAAAAACACTTTGTAAGCTCACATGCGTCAGTGTATCATCCAGCAGGATCCCACCATAAGTGGGGACGCTCATCTTGTATCCCTTCCAGTCTGCAAATATCTGGTCAATATTGCCCACATGGTCAATCAGGAATGGGCAATGGCGGAAAAGTGGACATTGGCAGTTAAGAACAAATTAACTCGTCCATAAGTGAGCAAAAACAATATATTCATTATTTTTTATGTTCAATTAAACACATGTTGAGCTAAATTCATCCTAAAACAATGTTATGGCACTATTTATGCCAAATTAAAATAAATTATAGAAAGCTATAGAGCCTTGAATATTGATAAAAGATAAATTATGTAGTTCTCCAACCATCTAAACAATTCTTAACAATGTCAGGCAAGCCAGAAATATATGACCTAGCAGTTGCTAGTTCCAACGCACTACCAAATACCCCATTTAAATAAAAAGACAAATTGTTTAGAGCAAAATATATGTTCTCACAAATTAATGTGGCACCACTACTTCCTGACTAGAACTTCAATTTGTGGGAGAATTCTACAGTATGAATTCTGGTTTTTGACAATCATGCGCACATTACCATACTTGTTGTGTGTCGTAGGCAATGCAAATACAATGCATGACTAGCGGGCAATTTTGACACACTAGTATTGCACGCATCATAGATGTACAAGTTGTCAAGGCTATTGTGCATATAGCATGTAAATTGTTATAGAAGATGTGGACTGTGGTATTTGAACAGTTAACCCTAATCCCACTGGGGGGGGGGGGGGGGGCCTTTTTGGCCCCCCCCCCCTGTCGTTTTTTTCGACGTGCATCTAGACCGTTAGGAATTTCACGTTCAAACTTCATGATTATTTTCTCTCAAGTCTCCCGCATGTTTTGATATATAATTCACCCCGGTCGGACCTGTAGAACTGATTTTAGAGGTCGATAATTGCTCATCCGTCACAAAAAAATGTAATTTTTGTACAGGTTTCTATGTAATTCCTATATCCGATGCCATGTAAACTCCAAATCTGTTATAATTGTTACTTTGAATTATAATTTGGATTATTTCTTTGTTATTAGTTGAATTCATACACTTCAGAGATAAATTCTTCTAAAAAAAACACAAAAACAACACAAAAACAATAAAATACATAAAGAATGAAAACAATGTGGATAAATCCGGGAATACTAATTTGCATATTTATGCAAATTAGTGATATATTTTATCACCATAAAAAACATGGATATGATGAATAACATCATTTGAAAGTATTTTTACAGAAAACCTGAAGAAATCCTGTAATTTCTTTTGATTTTAGATGAAAATCCCAATTTTTTCCCAAATTCGTCAAAAATTTGCATATTCAAAATTTTAATTAATTATTAAAAAAATAATAATTGTCCAATTTTTTTTTTCTTTTTCATATTCTTATTCTACTTGACTTGTTTTACGTGTGTGCCAATTTTCAAGTCGATCGGTCCATTCGTTGCCGAGATTTGAGGGGGGGGCCAAAACAGCCCCCCCCAGTGGACTCAAGTGACCAAAATAACCCAGTGGGATTAGGGTTAAAGGGGCCACCATGCAAAGAACAACACAGACTTATGTTTTGGTACCTTCGTTTGATATTAAACAAATATCCAACACTTTGCAAAAGGTTGTATAGTTCATAAACAATTCAATTAATCATCAACACTTATGAAACCACCAGGACCTCATGGTTCTGTATGTACCAAACGTCTGCGAGTGCACTAATTCTACACACGTTAGGACTTAGAAGACAATAGAACCACAAAAGATGTGTACGTCCTAGACAATAATAGTCTTCTTCTGCAGACCCATGAAAACATACTTTTATATGGCGATGATTTTTTATTTTTTATTTCAAGTATATGTTGTCTGGCTGCTCTGGCAACATTTTTCTGAACTTGTTGGTGGAATGGATTAATAAAACTAGTACCTACTTTTTATAAGAATATTATTTTGGGGTGTTGGTTCCCTTTAAAGACACAAAAAGGATATTCGCTTTGGAGAACTCTTTCATGCCACAGTTTGGTAAGCCTTGCTGTTCCACTCTGAAGAAGTCAATGTAAAACCAATGTGCCAACTCAATTTGGAAGAAAACTCTAACCAAGTTATTCCTCTCTTCATCTGGAAGGTTGATTAAAAATCGGCTGCATTGTAAAAAAAAAAAAAAAAAAAGAAGAAAAGGAAAAGAGACATGAAAATAAAGACAAATTAATAAACTAACATTAAACTTAAAGATACCGAAGACCGTGTATTTTTGGTCCTATTAACTTTGTAAACATAGTTCTACAAACCTCCGACAGGGAAATAAATAATAATAACTTTTTAAAGCTCGCCTGCATGAAAATAGCAACACTCGTAGGTTTATTTTACATTGAACCCTTTGCAAAACTAGAAATTGCGCGCTCGGCGGGTCGCGCAGCCGAGCACATGTATCCCCCGAACCAATTGCACTCCGCCCCACACCAAAATCAAAAGGCGTCATCCTCTTTCCTTAATACACCTTCATACCAAATTAGAAAATGATCAGACAAGAACTCGGACCTGTAGAGCGTTCACAAGGTAATCTTAACTATTTCTTTATATCATGGTTACCATGGCAACCAGGACTCCGCCCCACACCAAAATCAATAGGCTTCATCCTCTTTCCTTAATACACCTTCATACCAAATTAGAAAATGATCGGACAAGAACTCGGACCTGTAGAGCGTTCACAAGGTAATCTTAACTATTTCTTTATATCATGGTTACCATGGCAACCAGGACTCCGCCCCACACCAAAATCTAAAGGCTTCATCCTCTTTCCTTAAGACACCTTCATACCAAATTAGAAAATGATCAGACAAGAACTCGGACCTGTAGAGCGTTCACAAGGTAATATTAACTATTTATTTATATCATGGTTACCATGGCAACCAGGACCGCTCCCAACACCAAAATCAATAGGCTTCATCCTCTTTCCTTAATACACCTTCATACCAAATTAGAAAATGATCGGACAAGAACTCGGACCTGTAGAGCGTTCACAAGGTAATCTTTAACTATTTCTTTATATCATGGTTACCATGGCAACCAGGGCTCCGCCCCACACCAAAATCAATAGGCTTCATCCTCTTTCCTTAATACACCTTCATACCAAATTAGAAAATGATCGGACAAGAACTCGGACCTGTAGAGCGTTCACAATGTAATCTTAACTATTTCTTTATATCATGGTTACCATGGCAACCAGGACTCCGCCCCACACCAAAATCAATAGGCTTCATCCTCTTTCCTTAATACACCTTCATACCAAATTAAAAAATGATCGGACAAGAACTCGGACCTGTAGAGCGTTCACAAGGTAATCTTAACTATTTCTTTATATCATGGTTACCATGGCAACCAGGACTCCGCCCCACACCAAAATCAATAGGCTTCATCCTCTTTCCTTAATACACCTTCATACCAAATTAGAAAATGATCAGACAAGAACTCGGACCTGTAGAGCGTTCACAAGGTAATATTAACTATTTATTTATATCATGGTTACCATGGCAACCAGGACCGCGCCCCACACCAAAATCAATAGGCTTCATCCTCTTTCCTTAATACACCTTCATACCAGATTAGAAAATGATCGGACAAGAACTCGGACCTGTAGAGCGTTCACAAGGTAATCTTAACTATTTCTTTATATCATGGTTACCATGGCAACCAGGGCTCCGCCCCACACCAAAATCAATAGGCTTCATCCTCTTTCCTTAATACACCTTCATACCAAATTAGAAAATGATCGGACAAGAACTCGGACCTGTAGAGCGTTCACAAGGTAATCTTAACTATTTCTTTATATCATGGTTACCATGGCAACCAGGACTCCGCCCCACACCAAAATCAATAGGCTTCATCCTCTTTCCTTAATACACCTTCATACCAAATTAGAAAATGATCGGTCAAGAACTAGGACCTGTAGAGCGTTCACAAGGTAATCTTAACTATTTCTTTATATCATGGTTACCATGGCAACCAGGACTCCGCCCCACACCAAAATCAATAGGCTTCATCCTCTTTCCTTAATACACCTTCATACCAAATTAAAAAATGATCGGACAAGAACTCGGACCTGTAGAGCGTTCACAAGGTAATCTTAACTATTTCTTTATATCATGGTTACCATGGCAACCAGGACTCCGCCCCACACCAAAATCAATAGGCTTCATCCTCTTTCCTTAATACACCTTCATACCAAATTAGAAAATGATCGGACAAGAACTCGGACCTGTAGAGCGTTCACAAGAAAATCTCTGCGGCGGACGCGGCGGCGGCGGCGCGACGAGGCCAAATCCATAGTATCCCCCGAAGTGGGTTCGGGGGATACAATTATGGGGGCTCTTTTAGTATTTTAGATAATTTGAGGTCAAATTACTCTTTAGAAGCATTCATAAATGTTTTGTTCACTTACATGTATACCTCACAAAAAGTGACTAGTTAGCAATCATGTTTTTCATCTTAACTCAGATGGTGCATGACAGTGAACTGAACAGCTACTTGTCAATAGTGTTTTAAGTTAAAGACCATTTAATTCCAAACATTTTTTTTTAATACAATTTTTGTATACCTATTTACATGCAATTCATTTTCGAAAAAAATTTCTTTTGAAAATGTTTTGTTATACTTTTTTTTAAAGACCGATTTCAATTTTTCCTGCTCCTCTTTCTTCCGCCATAAACTCCTCAGCCGCTGAGCTGTGATTTGCAGGATCCGCACCCACCTGCGGAAAACTGCGTTAGATGTGGTTCATTAACTTACAGTTACAGTAGGCATCATCATTCGGCGTTACATGGCGTGCGCGCATGGACCATATTTTTGTACACGTAGTTTGCGCGATATTTGACTGTGGGCAATGCAACTTCGCTATTGTAAGGGTGGAGGGATATACTATTTTCCCCAATGTAATGCGGTCTTACAGCTGACTGAACCACATATTATGCATGTGAAGTATACACAAGAGGTACTAGTAAAAATCATAGATCCGGTTCGTGTTTTGAATCCAGAAACTCGATCAATTTCGACATCGGTAAGTCATTTTTTGCCCCATTTTCGCAGTGAACTTTGTTGAAATGGTGAATTTTACAGCTATCGGCTGTATTCCGCAATTTGGAAAATTGTATTTTTGGAAGATTCAGGTGTTTTTACGATATATTCTCGGAAGTTTTTTCTGCCTCAAGCAGTCTCACACATTCATTTTATCGCACAAACCGAGGGTTGTGGGGCCATGATTTGGTGATTTTAGCCCTCGTTCGCCGCTGCGATACGCCGCCGCGTGTGCTGCATGCCGCGCGATCGGGTATTAAAATTGCTAGCGACAGCGGTGGGGCGCGCACGTGAAATGCAAGCTCACAGCACAGCGCGCCATAAAACGAATGGCGAAAATGGTGACACAACAGATGGATTAAATACCATATTTTGGGCAAATATCAGTTGTTGTTTTTTATTTCAAAGGGCATAATGATTTACATTAGGTAAGTCCCAACCCATTGAATATCATTTGCATTATTTTCGTGCAATTTTGATTTTCATTTGGTGATGCCTAGTTACAGTAAGTAATACTTCACTTGTATCTTTGTGAATTGTGAAACAGTAAACCCCCCTGAATTAGCTGAACTTGTCTGGTTATGTTGTCAAAACTTATTTGAATGTTTTCCAACTGCACAGACATGACAGAATCAATAGTATTTACACTAGTACTTTACACATTTATACTTTATTAGAATATATTCGACCCATTATAACATAATTTATATTTGTATGTATTCAAGTATTGCTATTCATAAAGTTGGGTGTCTAACTCTAAAGCCCGGCGCAGACAGAGCCGACTCGACCCGACCCGACTGGTTTCAATCAGGCTAGAGTTGGGCCCGGTTGGTCGGAGCCGATTTATCTTGTTGAATCGGCCCCAACTGGCATCCGACTGTCTCTCGACTGGCAAAATGTGTGTCGCGAGGCACTGAAAACTGAGCCCATCGGAATGACAACCAGTCGAGTCGGCTCTGTCTGCGCCGGGCATAAGTCATAAGACTGAATAAAATGTTAATTGTTACAATTACATGCGCATGCGCATGCCAGATCAAAGTTAAAATCCCATGACCATGTTCATGACTAAAAAATGGACCATCCATCAAAATGATCATGCAGAAGCACACCCTGCAATTCATCAAATCAAGTGGGGATTCCCCCGCGTTATGTAGTAATTCCAGCTTCATTCAGCGTGATGCAGAAGTCCATGCCAAGACCACAGTAAATAGCTCTATCAATTAATTTGGTGGATAACATGCCGCAGTGTAAAAATCGCAATTATTTGCTTGTTCTGGCCATCTTACCGCGGCGGTCCTACTGCTAATTACAACATAGCGCCGCGTATTCTGGCCAGTGATCCGTGGGATTGCAGCTTGGCTTATTTCGCTGAGCCTCGTACAACATATTGAATTGAACTTAATTAAGACACCAGTTTACGGCAGCATTCATATGATTTGTATGCAGAAGAACGGATAAGAAACAAACGTGTCCCGTTGGGGAAACCAAATAGCACAAGAAACAATGAGTGAAATTGTATAATTTCACACCATAAATTAGTGAATAATTTCAAGAAATGATCTTACGTGCACAAGGAGCTTAAAACCTCCTCAGGAATATTCACGACAGGTTGATCCATATTGATGAAAAACAATAATGTTACACGTCTAAACACACACTGTCACAGCACAGCATTCTCAGTCGGCGCCCAGTCGATCTAGTGATGAAGTACTGTTGTTGTTGTTGTTGTTGTTATTGTTGTTGATGCTATTACTATTATTACATGTTATATTCCACATACTAAGAATCTTGCTCTACGATTGGTCAAAAGTTAATCACGTGATGAAGCATAGTTTCGCCCATCATTGATGGGAGAAGAAAACTTCGTTACACTCTGTAGATATCTTTGGTGAAAGTGTGTTGCACTCACTAGATAAAAAGTACTATCTAGTGAGTGCAACGCACTTTCACTGCAGTTGCATTGACTTGACTGTGGAGCTCGTGTGTGGCTAGTCAAATTCCGTACCCAAATGATGTGGCGGGGTTCTCTATGCGCGCGAATTACAAATTTAATTGTATTCGTTGTGCATACAGTACACGTAGCCTACGTAGCACACTGTTCAAGCTCATACGCTATGCATACACTGTGTATGCATACGTATCGTACATAGTATAACAGTACACGGTTTGCTGCGTTGTTATTGTTTAATTGCTTGTTCTGTTCGACGTAAGATTTGAGTTCTAACGGAGCTGAAATGGAACTTTTTTTGCTTGAGAGTGAAAGTAAAGTGTTCCAAGATTATTGCGAATGCTGGAAACAACATACACATTTGAAATTGGAATAACATTGATGTTGGTAAGTAGATGTAACAGCTGTAATTAAGACTTGCGTTAGACTAGCCCTAGGCCTGCTTAGATCTACCGTTCAATGTGGAATATAAAGCAAATAATCACCTTTTGGTTTCAGGCAATGGCAAACTATCACTTCCTCGGCGATCTGAATGTATACGCTATCTTTCCTCAGCTTCGCTTCGGAAAGATAGCTACATCCAGATCGCCTTGGAAGTGATAGATTGTCCCATCACCTTCACCAACGGTAATTATTTGCTTAATATCTGAACCACCATTGCATCTATATATAGATTACTAGTAGTACACTCCGCATACTGTGACATGACATCAAACGTATTATATCGAATTTTAAAGGGATAGTTGAGTTTTGGTAGAGAGGGCGCTAGACTACTTATTTTTTTGTGAGGTAATGAAAAACTGAGTGTAAAATTTGAAAGAGCATAATATTTAAATAATAAAATCATCTTTGTTTGATCAAAATCGGTTCAGAGACGGCTAAAATATCCATAAATATAACTATTTGTAATAAGCCTGGGTCCCCAGGTTTATTACAGAATTTTGAACCAGCCGTTAAAAATTCAAAAAAATGCTTCCTCTTTTCAAAAAGTTACAAGATAGGTTTTTAAATAGTTGTTGGTTATTTCTCTATCTAATCACTATTTCAACAAAGCATCACATGCACAATATTTTATTCAAAATGGTTGAAACCGATGAGTGTTTAGAGAGCGCCCTCTTACGTTTTAACGGCTCTTTTTGAATGATAACATGATCTTTACTATGTCATTTGTAATTTTGTGTTCCTTTCTAGTTATAAAGTTTGTAATGTAATGATGCAGGTTTTGGTTACTAAAGTTCAGTTTCACCAAAACTGTACTCTCCTTACCAGAACTCAACTATCCCTTTAATTGAATGACGAATAATTTACATTTCACAAAACAAAAATACAAACAGAGTAAGATACAAGTCATACACCATAGACATCTGTTCACTGCAGATGGATGTGCAGCCTACTTGTGGGACTCGCTGTGAGTGGGGACTGCCCCCCCCCCCCCCCCGCCCCCATATATGAAATTGAAATATGGAATAATTGCTTTTAAAAAAATAAGTGAAACAAACTGACAAATGTGTAGTTTTGGTTTGTGTTACTTATACCTAAAAATATATAAAAATTCCAACCATATTTCTAAAGGCCCCCCACCCCCACAACCCAATCTGTCACTTAATTGACTTGCTCCCTCGCAACTTGACCCCCCCCCCCCCCCCCCCCCCGGGCCCCCACATAAAGTTTTCAATGGTATAAACTATAAATATGCCTCCACGGGCTCAGCCGCAACGCCCCATGCCTGCATGCAGGGGTGTCTTGCTCCCCCACCCCAAAGCCCAGGCGGTGTCACTTCATATTTATGTTAATACACTATTTGAAAAAGTTTATTATGACGTATCTACTAGTAGGCCTATTATTGCAATCTTTATCATTATGTTACAATTTATTAATTATGCATGTTTATTTTTAATATCCATGAAGTGTATTTCTTTCTTTATTATTTGTATAATTATTCTGTATCATGTGATTATGTTGAAAATAAAATAAAATTAATCAATCAATCAATACTCAAAGGTGAGGAGTGAGTGACACAGTCATGATCATTCTGGAGTTGAAAATGACCCCCTTTTTGCGGCGTTTCGCAAACATTTTCAGCAATAAAAGTTATACCCCCTTTATTAAACACAAAAACGAGTACAAATAGGCATCTAAAAACAACCCTATTTTTGGCATTTCGAGAACACATTAACAAAAATACCCCTTTTTTACTTCAAGTAAACAACAGATGAAATACAATTTGTAACCCTTAACAAAAATGTACCAGTATATTATCCACAAATTTCGTGAACATATTAATGAGGAGTTGTACCCTTTAGTTCATGAAATATTCATGAAATTGTATACTTTTTTTTTTCCATTTCCACGATTTTGTGCGCGAACACATGCAAAATTTGACCCTTTCTTCCGAAAATTGTAAACGATCATGCGATAAACAGACTGTGTGCTTCTCATACACATACAGTATCAGGGAAGCCTACAGTATCCATCAACACTATAATGCCTTTTTTCTTGTTTTCTTGGGGGGGGGGGGGGGGGGGGGTGACCCCCTTCCCAGTAATTAATTCCTAGGTAATATATATAGCCTGGGGGCATATACTACCTCTCCCGGTTCCCTCCCCCATTAAAAATGATCCCAACAATTAAATTATCTGCGCCTTTTCACAATATTTTGGAGTACTAACTTTTGTTTTGTTTTGCTGTGTCTGATCAGGGAGGTGGTATATCCCTGGTCTAATAATAGCGATTTGAATATCCACCATGTGATGCGGTGGAGACCAAATTCTTCTAATTTAATACATTTTTTGTTGTCACGCTAAAATAAATAACATATCATAGGGACGAAAAAAGACATTTAACAAATATAGGGTATATCAGTACTGAAACCGGTCTGTATGTCCTCAATTTCATGACCTCCCCCCCCCCCCCCCCCGGAACCCCCCCCCCCCCCCCCCAACCCCCTTGAACCTCACCCAATAATGGGCCGTCTGCATAACACGAATCAATTGCTTATAAGCAATTGCTTCAAGTACAAGCAAGAGCTTGTCAAGCAAACTATCAAGTTCAAGTAATTGCTTAATTTCGTATGCATAAGCTTTTGCTTGTGCTGAAACCTTTTGCTTACACTGCCTAAGCAATTGCTTACGTGTTGAACAAAGCATCGTTACGGTTGTGCGAACATTGCACTGCATGACAGCAAAGGGGATTCGTAGTGTATGCAAACGTCGTGTAGTCCCTTGTATAGCAGCTTTCCCTGGTCGTGCCCGACCTGGCAACAATATTTTTCTTACGCAAATATTTTCAAATCATGAACACAATTGCCTACATGGATATAAATGTCTAAAATAACAGCCATTTGATTATATGTAATCACAACATAACCTCTGGAACCAGGAGTTCTAAATCATCCTGAAACGGTATGAAAACTTGATTCTAAAACGCGAATGTCTTTAGTAAGCAAGAGCTCAAGCTGGTCTGGAGGTGCTTGAAAAAACGCAAGCAATAGCTTATCAAGACAAGTAAAAGGTTCGTTTTATGCATACGGTTTTAAGCAATTGCTTGTTTGGTTAGCAATTGCTTACGAGCAGTAAGCAATTGCTTGTGCTTGTAAGCAAAAGCTTTTGCTTGCAAGCAATTGCTTGTTTGTGTGCATACCGATTCAAGCAAAAGGCTAGCACAAGCAATTGCTTGTTTTTATGCATACGGCCCATTGTTTTTGTTTACGATGATAGTAGTAATAATAGTAAGGGGATCTCCCCGATTGGATTTTCCCACGTTCCAAAAACGTGACAGTTGTTACATATACATCTCGTCTGTAACTATCTCTCCCAAAACTATCATCGTCCCAAAATGTATGTAGTGTTGGATATAGTTTTATAATGATTTTTGCTAGATTTAGCCTATATAATGCCAGAGTTTTACTTGCGTGATTATGAAATTATCATTTTGCTGCAGTATATGATGGATATTTATATAGCAGATATTCTATCTTCACAGTAAACTGAGTTAAGGAAGTGTTCTTATCGATATTATGGTTGTCTCAGTGCTATATATTTTGGGGGCCGAAGCAAAATAAATAGCACCGTGACTGCATGCATGCAGCAGACGAAAAGATACGACCGACCAATCACACGCACGCGACAACATCACGCCCACATAGCATGCATGCATGCAATCAAAGACACTCTTTGCATGCAATACACACTGCTTCGAGCTTCCGGAATTAGGGTGAATCAACTGCGTGACGTTTATCGTTACTGCTTATTTATTGATTGTATGTGTCCGTAATTGTGATTTTAAACTTTTCTTTGATAAAAACAGTAAAAAAAACATCATGCTTGTAAGATACTGCATGAAACTTGCGAGCTTCAGAGCCGGATTCCGTGTTGTGAAACCCTTCACTGGTGCCGCAATCTGCACGTCATGTGTCGCCATGACCAGATCCTGCCCCGGAGTTCTGCGGTGCTTCAAGTCCACGTACCGCTATCCGCACCATGAATCGACAGTTCGCAGCCTCTCCACTAGTTTCTACTCAATTGCCTTCAGAAAGGCGAACACAGGAGATAACATGGATAGCCACTTAACAAATACGATGAACAAATACTTAGCGATCGATGATGAAGAAAACATCTCTGCATCTTTGAGTTTGGAAGAAATAGCAAGGTAATATACTATACTAATAATACTAAGTAAATAATATAACTTTAGTAATAATATATTTGGCCGTACATAAAAGTAAAAGAGGGAGTGAGAGGCCGACATTTTTAAATGTTGTATAATGCCATGTTTCAATGGGTTGATAACCAACTAACAACCAAGTGAAGTACTTCCACAAAAAAATCTCATTATTGTATTGTAAGAACTGAATAACAAAATGTAAATGAATTGCCTAGGCCTAGGGCTAGGATTCACAATTTGTACAAATTATTTTGAAAGTGAAATGGGAACAGAAACTAAATAATCTTCAGGTTATTTGTGTGCCATTTGTTGGAGACAGTTTATGAACAGTTTTTTATTTAAATTTATTGACAATTGTCAGCTTTTTAAAAATATTAATCATGGTTAATGTTCTGTTTGTTACTTTCCCCCCTCTTTTCGACTGACAGGATACAGAGAAGTAGGCTGCAAGCATCCAAGAAGGCTCGGGGAGCGAGGGAATTCTTCTCCAAGGAACCAGAGAAGCGCAAACTGTCATGGGACACCATTGACCAAATTAGGTATCTGAGGCAAGAGAACCCATCAGAGTGGTCCGTTCCAGTCCTGGCCAGGAGCTTCAACGTTTCTGAGGAAGTTGTTATCAAAGTCCTGAAGAGCAAGTTTTCACCCAGCGGCAATGTACAACGGAAGCAAGACGGGGCTGCAGCCGAGAACTCTGGCAATGGGATAGCCAATGTGAGAAGTGGTAGAACTAATGCTCTTGTTGAATCTGGTGGACAGTATGATCAGGAAGCTCGGCGGAAGAACAGATCACAGAACTACCCCCAGGACTTGCATAGACCGGCACATGCAGCAGACCAAACGCACATGCACAGTGTGAGGGAGCCAGGACACCTCAAAGAATCACATTCTGTGAAACACCAGAGGACTCGCCAAAAGAACAATGAGCAGATTTATCAATCACAGAGTTCTTCAGAGGCACAAGCTTTCTTGCAAAATGGAGGTGAAGATGACACTGACATGGAGTTCACTTTTGGCAGACTCGACTTTGAGAATGTTGATAGCCTGAAAGACCAGGAAAATGTAAACCCTCAGGTTATCAAGAAAGGGAGGAACTTTTTTGATGAAAGTGGAGAATTCTTGTTTAGAGTGTGAAATAAGAGAAAGATATTTTGACTTTGCAGCTGAATTTCAAAGGCAGATCTACATACATGTGTAAAACCTTTAGAAGGAGTTTTATCAATTATTATCAGTAAAAATATATCATGTATGTGCACTGTTTACATTTAATATAAAATTGTGTGTATTGAACAATTTATATATATATGATCATGCTAATTGGTTACAAATGATTATGTGTAATAGCAGTATTTCACAATTAGTGGATCAAGTATTACAGATTAACCAAGCTTTATGTAATGTACAGGTTTGTTCTTATGGGTGCTGAACTAATCATCAACTATCAATTAGTCATGGTAAAACTTGTTTCCATCACCTGCATCTTCATATTCACACAATACCGTACTCACTTAAATGGTTAAATTTAGTCATAATCTCATGTTTAAAATGTGAGTGCATTTAGTGACTGACTGCATCTTAAAGTGAGGCCTGTAAAGTGTGTCAGATATTGCCCAAAATGACATTTGAGACTTCAATCCTGTACCAAAATCATTGTAAGATATGTCTGAATGTTGTGTGAAAGTTTCATTGAAAAAGAACACTGCTTTCCTGGTTAAAAACAGCAAACATATTTGCATCAGCTTTTACAACTGACGTTTATGAGGTTTATGACTGTTTGTTAACGCTTTTGAGCTGAATGATAGATATCGTCATATATGTACTAAAGGGGCATTTGAAAAAATCTAACCCTATTTTATTCTTCTCTTACCATAAGGCAGCTAAACGACACGGTAGAAGAGAAACGAGGAAGCTCCAAGTAATTTTCGTGGAGTTACCCCGTGTTCACACACAAAATTTTCAGCCCTTAATCATGACTAAAGAATCAGCAGCTGACTATAGAATCAGCTTCTCATTCAAAATTCCTGTGTCTGCACGCTTACTAACGAAACGACGTATCGCTAGTGATGACTAGCGATACGCTGGTTTTATCGTCGTTTCGTACGAGAGCTGACTATAGAATCACGCTTATTCCGTGTGTGAACAACCGTAACTCGCTAATCATGACTAAGTGGGCGTGGCTTAATGCGAACGTTCGCTCGCACAGCTGCAGCGAGACAGCGCAGACAGAAAAAAATGACAACACACTGCGCAGTAGCAAACTGCGCACTTATACGATGTTCGGGGGGTTCGGCACCACCTGGAAAACAGATGTTGTTCGATATATGCTCTGTGCGTGTGAACATATACCAGGTTTGATTTAATCATCACTAGCGAAACGTATCGCTAGTGATGATTCTATAGAGATGATTAAGGGATGAAAATGTTTGTGTGTGAACACGGGGTTAGACACTTTACAGGCCTCACTTTAATGTACCAGATTACTGTTATCTTCTTAATATGATAACGGTTAACCACAACCCCTATAAAGGCTCTCTGATCTAAAGACCCGGTATGTATTATTCTGAGATCTAATGATTATGATGTGTAAATTCAGTATTTCACAATTAGTGGTACATGTATGGTTGCTTGACTTGCTTCTTACTTGCTTGTTATTTTGACAGAACTAAGTATTAACCTGCACAAGTTCACAATATACTAGGGTATGATGTGAAGGATACTTATTACTTTTAAAACTCTTTTAGTAGCCTATATTCTGTACAATGTAAGCATAATTTGGTCATATTCTGATGTTTCCACTTTCCATCACTATTCATCTTACGTTTAAAATGTGAGTGCATTTATTTTAGTGACTGCCTGCGTCTTACAGGATTACTTCTATCTTCTAAATATGGTAACACAATATCCCAGATAAAGGTTCTTTGATCTAAAGAAACAAGACATGTATTATTCTTAGATCTATTGATTATGATGTGTAAATTCAGTATTTCACAATTAGTGGTACATATGGTTGCTTCTTACTTGCTTGTTATTTTGACAGAACTAATTATTAAACTGCACAAGTTCACAATATACACAGGGTACTAGGGTATGATGTGAAGGGTACTTATTACTTTTAAAACTCTTTTAGTAGCCTATATTCTGTACATGTAAGCATAATTTGGTCATATTCTGATGTTTCCACTTTCCATCACATGCAATATTCATCTTACGTTTAAAATGTGAGTGCATTTAGTGACTGCCTGCGTCTTACAGGATTACTTCTGTCTTCTAAATATGGTAACACAATTTCCCAGATAAAGGTTCTTTGATCTAAAGAAATAAGACATGTATTATTCTGAGATTTATTGATTATGATGTGTAAATTCAGTAATTCACAATTAGTGGTAGGTACATATGGTTGCTTCTTACTTGCTTGTTATTTTGACTGAACTAATTATTAACCTGCACAAGTTCACAATATACACAGGGTACTAGGGTATGATGTGAAGGGTACTTATTACTTTTAAAACTCTTTTAGTAGCCTATATTCTGTACATGTAAGCATAATTTGGTCATATTCTAACAAATTTATACAATGTAGTTCTAAGTAAAGACCTTACAGAATTATGTCTAACTTCAAATTTTGTATAAGATATTGTAAATGATAATGGCATTATTTATAAACAAATCATGTATTTTGAGATGTAACATTGGTTACAATCAGTGTATGATAAATGGTAGATTGCTACCTTTTAGTAGATGCAGAGATTAAATTACTTATTTAAAATCTCACTTTTCCATATATGCTCCAATACCTTATCCTCACATGTCTTGTTAACCCATGAGGGAACCAGGTGGGTTATGTACAAAGTCTATGGGGATTTCAAAATCTCAAAGGGAACAGGTTCTAAAGTTTAATTTTACATGTCAACGATTTCAGTGAAATCTAGTAATAAAGAACAGTGATAAAACAAGGTTTGTACATGTTTGTATATACAAAGTTCAAATATTATTGCAACCTTAATTTACCAAAGTTTCAATATCGTATGATTATCATATACAGTGGAACCCCTTTATAACGAGCTCTGTTATAACGAGGTAACTGATATAGCGAGGTAATCTCACAGGTCCAGGATCTATGTATTTTATTATTTATAAGCCCTGATACAATGAGATATCTGAGTGATATGACAAAATTAATTCAATGAGCCCAAGGTGCTCGTTATATAATGAGGTTTCACTGTACATGTAAACAAAGTTATTTCAGTGGTCAGAATACTTTTATAATGTAGTAATATTACATGTACCCGTATGCAGTATTCTATTAACTGTACGGCAGAGTGATTGTACCAAGTAGCATTTATGAATATTAGAACTGTAGATGCTTCAACATAAAAAAATACAAGTAGCCATGTATTAGGTTTATGATTAGACTTTTCATTTTATTGTCAACTGCAGGCAAAAGTACAAAATGCAAAAGAATTATGGTCATGTAAAATCTATTGTATGTACTGTACAAAATAATGGGAGGAATAAATTAACCCTGAAAATGAGATGTTAGGAATAAAAGACTACATACTGTACATTGTACAATTTAGCTCACAGTCATATGCTTACCAAGAAATCAAGTTCATGTTGTCCTTTGTTAAAGCATTTAAAGATACTGTCCACCTTTCGCAAGCCCAAATAAAAAAGATCATTAGGACCATTCAATTCAATTAGTCTGGTATCTACAGACCCTTCATTTTAGTTCCTGTTTGTCCACAAAAAGGAGGACAGTATCTTTAAGTATTTGATTATGTTATTACATGCAATCCCCAGTCCTGGGGGTGTTGCATAAAGAGTTGTGATCAATCTCAAAGTTGCGATTAAACGCGCAAGTCAGAAAATATGCACATTATAGCCAAAAAGAGTTGCGCATTTGGGCGTATTTTCAGACTTTTTATGCAACACCCCCCTGGGCCACGTTTCAGTAAACTTCTGCAATAGTTGTACATGTCCAACTATTGTGGTAGTAACAATAATTGTATACCTACAACAATTGCAAACGTTTTACAAAACGGGGCTCTGGAAGGGTTAATTGTGTTTATTTGACATGTTTTCATAAATTTGCTAAAAGAATATCACAATAGTGCACCTGAAATTATAATAGAGAATAAGTGTGTAACCACTCAGTGGCTTTCCCATAGCTCTGTTCTGTACCGCTAGTGGCAGCTGGTCAGGCCTAAATAATTTCCTACATTTTCAGTGGCCTGATACAAAAATTTATTAGACAAATAATTGAATTTCATTCATAAATTATCTACTATATTCAAAATCTAACTTTATTTGATCAAAACTGCTATTTCATATAGAGATTGTCATATAAATTGCCTAATTCTATCATTGTCGATTTGAAAATCTAGTTGCATAATCAGTAGGTAATAATCAGGCCACCAAAATATAAATTATGACTTTCATACATTAGTGCTGGTCCAGAGTCAAATTTGACTAGCCTGTGCCAGTCGAGATCTAGTTGTATCAGAGAATGTATATTCATGAGACTGAGAACTGTAGAAAAGGCTGGAGTAATAATTAAATTGGCATTCGGAAATTGCTGGTGAAGTTTCTAGTACAGTCCCACTGTCCAGTGTTCAGAGTGCTCACACAAAACTAAACAATTACAATTTGTCGAGTTTTGAGTGTAATGAACTCTGGCTGAGCATATGCTTCAGAATTCTTATTGGTGTTTGGCCATTTCATGCATTCTAGCAGTTCTGTGGATCTAAAGTTCACCTAC
This sequence comes from Echinarachnius parma, assembly GCA_037951105.1. NCBI lineage: Eukaryota > Metazoa > Echinodermata > Echinoidea > Clypeasteroida > Echinarachniidae > Echinarachnius > Echinarachnius parma. Next base: position 204,539 of record JBAMJV010003909.1, on the reverse strand, counting down.
ATAAAGTACATAGGGCCCCGTTGCAGAAAGAGATCTATACAATTGATTGTAAATGCGCAAATCTGATTGGTTGAAACGCATACATTTTCTGACTTACAATCAATTGTATTGCTTTCTGCAACGGGGGCCCTAGTCTCATAACTATATGATGCCTGTAACATATTACATGTACGTAGTCCGTTTTCAAATTAAATATAGCACATCACATGTATAGATTAAAGTCATAATGCACGATTCCATAAATCACACAAATGCCTGATAAAATGTGTATTTAACAAAAAACATGAAATTACATTCCATATCATACACACACTAGCCTGTATCTGCAGGAAGGTGGTCCAGCATATTTTCTCTTTTTTGGCAAACATCTGTCAAAATAAAGTTCGCTTTTTAACAAATTTATTATACTAAACAAAATTACCTTAAAATGCATAATTCACACAGAATATATATTCTTAACCCCCTGCCTACAAGATATTGCATTTCCCACATGATACACCTGGGGGGGGGGTGTTGCATAAAGCGTTGCGATTAATCGCAAAGTTGCGTTTAATGATAATCTCAAGTCACACAATGCGCCTAAATGTGCAATTCTGATTGGCTCAAGTTTCCTGACTTGCGATCAAACGCAACTTTGAGATTAATCACAACTCTTTATGCAACACCCCTCAGGGCCCATACCCAATATTCATAAAAGCCTGCTAGCTTAGTTTCATGCTAAGTCTATTTTGCATGATGTTGCTATGTTTTGAACACACAATCTTTTAGTTCGCTAACTAGGGTTAACTTTAGTTGGTAAAATGGTACCTAATACTAAACAAGCTAAACCCTAATTTCAAATGCTCTTAGCAGGGTTTTTATAAATATGGGCCCAGGTTCCTGTGGTTATTGTAGGTTAACATTAGTAAATTTCATTTCAAATACTGGCCACTTGGTATAACTCGGTTGTACTGTACACAAACAAATATTGTTGATAATGTCAAAACAAGTGAATACAAATTCACTTGGCATGGAATGTTTCCTTGCAAATGTACACAATTCATTAATTTAAAAGTATCACACATATACTTTCAGATAATTTGTTTTCAATAACAATGGAACCTAGTTATAACGATGAGCAATGTACAAGTAAAATGTCCTTGTTATACGAGAGTTTTGTTTTATCAGAGTTCTTTATAACGGGGTTCCACTGTATTGAAATTGGGAGGCATATTTCACATTATTATGATGTAATGTACAGTGGACATGTGTTGTACATTTTTGGCATCAGTATACACATGTATGTATTCAAATGTTTAGTGAACTTTTATAATGCAAAAACAACAAGGCGATAGCCGTAATGTGTCTCGCCCAATTGCGCGCATTCATGCCAATGAAGTTTGGTTACAAACAGATGCAGGGTTGGCAAGTTATCAACCATTATATTATTTGACCTCATTTGACCTTTGACCTAAATATGTGACCTTTGACCCCAGAATATCATGGAGGCCAATAAAGGGCATCTACCAATCAAGTTTGGTTACAAACAGATGCAAGGTTGGAAAGTTATCAACCCTAATAGACACTTAACCCAAAACTTTCACATTTGACCTCATTTGACCTTTGACCTACTTATGTGACATTTGACCCCATCATATCATGGAGGCCAGTATAGGACATCTACCATTCAAGTTTAGTTACAAACAGATGCAGGGTTGGAAAGTTATCGACCCTAATGGACTCTTACCCCAAAAATTTCACATTTGACCTTTGACCTACTTATGTGACCTTTGACCCCATCATATCATGGAGGCCGATATAGGGCATCTACCAATCAAGTTTGGTTACAAACAGATGCAGGGTTCGAAAGTTATACAAATTTTTGAAAGCGTCACGGACAGACAGACGGACCGACACATTTTGGATCCCTTAGTCTCCCTCCACCTACGGTGGGCTCGACAATGAAATGGAAAGGAATTGCATAAGATATTTGTAATATAATTTGTAACAATAACAGTTCAAATCATAACAAGAGACCAATGTATACACACAATAATATGTATTTGTAGTTCCCAAACAGGAGCCTCATTATAAATTGCTCTGATAAAAATGTTTTCCAAAACCCTCAATAACGAAATAACTTTAATTGTCCAAGCTCCTTGTTATAACAAGGTTCCCCTATATAACAAACTTGTACATACATAACTACATGTTTTCCTTAGTAATAGTTTGAGTGTATGTATAAATTGCAAACAAATACCATGTTGAAAATGGAGGGAACTTGTAATAGATGGCATTCTGGAAGGTATTTTCCTAAAAACAAAATTACATTTTTATTTTGTTATAGCTTTTAACTAGATGGATCTTCGATTGCGCGCAATCGAAAATTATGCCTCCGCTATCACGCAATTTTAATATCAAGCCCAAATTAACATGTACTGATTTAATTATTACAAATATTTTTCATATATTTTGAGTCCTGTGACCTTGACCATATGACCCCAATCTTTGATGGCTCCCTAAAAAACATTCAGGTACGAAGTTTGATTAAAATCTGACATTTAGTTCTTGAGATTTTGGCATTACAAGCTTTTTTGCATGTATAATGAGTCCTGTGACCTTGACCTTAACCTCATGACCCCAACATTTTATGGCTACGTTGACTCTTTATGATACATTCAGGTACCGAGTTTGATTGAAATCTGACATTCAGTTCTTGAAATTTTGCCATTACAAGCCATTTTCGCATACATATTGAGTCCTGTGACCTTGACCTTTGACCTCATGACCCCCCAAATCTAAGCAGATCAGTGGCACCCCGATATGTACACTCATACCAAGTTTGAAATTGATCCGTCAACCGGTTCTTGAGATATCGCAAGAACGAGGCATTTTTGCGCATACATTGAGTCCTGTGACCTTGACCTTTGACCTCATGAACCCCAAAATCTAATCAGATCATTGCCACCCCAATATCTACACTGGTACCAAGTTTGAATTTGATCCGTCAACCAGTTCTTGAGATATCGCAAGAATGAGGCATTTTTGCATATATATTGAGTCCTGTGACCTTGACCTTTGACCTCATGACACCCAAAATCTAATCAGATCATTGTCACCCCTATATGTACACTCATACCAAGTTTGAAATTGATCCGTCAACTGGTTCTTGAGATATCGCGAGAACGAAAACGGGACGTACGGACGGACGGACGGACGGACAACCCGAAAACATAATGCCTCCGGCCACTTCGTTGGCGGAGGCATAAAAAGGGGCCCTACAAAAGATCATAATATAATACTATCTATCACAAAGCCCTTTTTGTATAGCCCTACAAAAGTGGCTGTCTAACATGAGGTCATAATAAAATAATATAAATCTACACTATTACTGAGCACTTTTCATCATGAGGCAGTGTCCTTCCACTTGAGGTGTATGGTGTGTAGGTGGTCGGCTGCTCGTTGGGTGATGTTGAGGGCGGGGTGGATGGGGAGAAGCCCCTCCTCTCCCATCATTGCTAAACCACAAAGACCGAGGTAGGCATGGAGAGCATCCGGGTGGTAGTCGGGCCACTTGGCAAAGCCTCCGATTTGCGAGTCTTCAGTGGACATCACATAATTCCTATTCATTCTGAAGTCGATCAGGTCGAATATACCCAGCAGCTGTTGGGAGAGGTAGAAAGAAGATTCCAGGAGAAAAAATACGTGAGGAAGTGAAGGGTCTTGTAGACTCTTGTTATAGATAATGAATTACACAGCAGTGTTTTTCTGGCATTTGTTGATGGCCCAAATTGTGAGTCTTCAGTACTGACGTAATGATGGGGGGTGCTTGGGGGGATGAAGGATGGAGCCCCACCCCCAAATAAAAATCAAATGTGGTATAATGGCTAAAAATTATTATGAGGTGCTTTGTCCCTAAACTCCCTACCATAGAAGGGGGTATCCCCCTCACACAACCCCAGCTCGGCCGTGAAACCACTTTTGTAAATGGTGGAGAGAATTTCCAAGCCATAAACACCCACCTTTATTGTGGACCCAACCCAGAAGGAGTAGCAGGTATCAGTCTTCTTGTTTGGTCTGCCGTTGAACCCTGTTTGTTGCCTGAACATGCACCATCGCTTGAGCCCCGCCAGCTGCTTCTCTGTGAATGCTGTCTCAAATCTGTCCATCAGCACCAAGGAAGCTATTGCACAGAATGTAGTCCCACCTGTTCAATAAAATGTTTGTAAAATCAAATAAAATGTTTGTAAAATCAAAACAATTTATTTTCAAACAATCAACTTACTTTTTTGAATTTGCATTTGAAGCACTTTATTTTAATGCTATTGAGTCAATAACAAGGAAGCTTTTGCACAGAATGTAGTTCCACCTGATTAATAAAATGTTTGACGTTATTTTACCATCAAGAGAATTACATGTACCTTATGTAGCCCTCGCTAATATAGGAAATTTTTTTAAATTTGTTTAATGTGTATTACATTAGATAAAAAGATGCTTACAGATGCTTACAATAAAAAACTGTTTTCTTCTCTCTTCTTTTTTATTGTTGGAAGGTGGAATAATATGAAAAGAGTGAGAAGCAATGAACATGGGGTTATCAAACTCATCTATAAAGACCTCTTTTATATATATGATGACACACGCAGTACCCCGCGTTGTGTAGCGCCATCTTGTGTCCACCCGAAGTACAACCGCAGAGCAATCATGGACGCCGCTGGTGTATTTGCGTTGTGCATGCAGCGCTTGTATGCACGCTACCCCGGTCGCAAAGAGAGCATTTTGAACGTAAATAAAGCATAACGAAAATAATTTTACACTCTTTGGTACCCCAGTGTACAGCCCTGAAAAATAAATAAATAATTAAACAAAATGGCGGATTTTCATTTGGTACCCCAGGGTACCATTTATGTCATCATATATATAAACAGTAAACTAGCAAGGATGCCGCTCTCTAAATAGCTCTTACCATGTCCTTCTTGCCCAGGCCCTTGACCAATGCCATAGTCATGTGTCTGCAAATGAAAGAATAAGATAGATATGATCATGGAACTGAATATATTAGATGAGAAAACATAATTTTACTATTGTCACATATTATTATTTTTTTTCATAGTTCAGAAATATAAAGTAGGAAAGTATACAAATTATGAGATGAATTGCTACATAAGTTTGTTTAAAAAAAATGATGTTCCACAATCAAAGCTGTACTTCACAAATGCTCTTGATAGCATGAATGAATTTATGTAATACAGTTCATCATCTTCTGACAATAGTGATTATGTTGTTTCAAGAGAATTCATTAATTTTGAAATATACATACATATATACGTACTGATAATTATATTCCATTAACAATCAAACATAAATAAAATGTAAGGCAATCATAAACATCAATTCACCAAGAGAACTATAACAGTAATAAATAAGATGAAATCAATAATTGTATTCTGTATGTTTAAAGAAATATGAATAGACATTAAAGGGATAGTTGAGTTTTGGTAAAGAGGGCGCTACACAAAATAATTTTGTGTGAAATAATGAAAAACTGAGTGTCAAATTTGATAGAGCATACAATTTTAATGGCAGAATAAACTTTATTTGATCAAAATCGGTTCAGAAATGGCTGAAATATCCATAAACATAACCATTTGTAATAAATGTGGGGCCCCACAAGTATTCGATAATTTTGAACCAGCCGTTAAAATTTGTTTAAAAATGCTTCCTCTTTTCAAAAAATGTCAAAAGAGGTTTTTAGATAGTTGTTGATTATCTCTCTATTCAATCACTATTTGAACAAAACATATATGCACAATATTTATTTTAAATGGTTTAAACAGATGCGTTTTTTGGAAGCGCCCTCTTCAGTTTAAACAGCTCTTTTTTAATGATAACATACTTTTTACTTGGTCGTTTGTAATTTTGTAATTCCTTTTGAGCATGGTGGAGTTATAACTATTAGTTTGTAATGTAATGGTGCAGGTTTTGGTTACTAACATTCATTTTGACTAAAACTGTACTCTCTCAACCAGAACTCAACTATCCCTTTAACTTTAATAAATGTAATGCAGTCAACATACCAGTGATCTTTGAATGAAGGCAACGGCTTTATCTTTATCAACCCCACTCCAGTCTTGAAGCATATAGCTGATACAGCAGGCACAGTATACAAAGCGCATATCATTCTCACTGCCATTCTCCAGTGCAGAAAAACTAAAAGTGTAAAATAGAAAGAAGAATTTTGAAATTGAACTACCTTTTGCCTAAATTCAACAGTGTAGAAAAACTAAAGGAAGGGTCTTAGAAAGAAGAAGTTTTTAACTTAGCCAGCTTTGATATAGAACTTTTTTCCCTAAATGAAAAAACTGTATCTGCGTTTATTTCATTCAAGTCTTGAAGCATAAAACTGATGTAGCAGGGAAAGGGCACAGTATATCATTCTCACTCATATTCTTCAGTGCAGTGAAAAATAAAGATGAAGGGTCAGAGAAAGAAGAAGTTTTTAATTTAACCAGCTTTGATCTAGAACTTTTGCCTAAATGCAACAACTTTATCTGTGTTTATTTCATTCATGTCTTGAAGCATAAAACTGGTGTAGCAGGGAAAGCTAGGCACAGTATATCTCTCTCACTCATATTCTGCACTGCAGAGAAACTAAAAGATGAAGTGTCAGAGAAAGAGGAATGTTCAAATTAAACTAGCTTTCAATAGTTTTGATAGTTCAAAGTCTTTTCTTGCAGTTATAGAGCCATGAGTTGTGATGGCAGGAATTTAGACTAGAGCTGAAAATAGATCATCTCCAGAATGAGAATGTAATTTCCCCCTTTTAAAATTCTTGTTTGTAACTTTATATGATCTGAACAAAAATACCTTCCATCTTGCAGTTGTAGAGCCCTAAGACCGGCTGTGATGGCAGGAATGTTGACTCTGGACAGATCATCTCCAAGGATAAGGAGGGAAGCCAGACCTGTGTAGGTCATTGCCACATGGCCCCAGTCATATGGATGAAACTCTGTGGTATCTCCCTGGATAAAGAAAAAAGTTATTCCATGATTTTCTGAGAACCTTTAAAAGGTTTTCTCTTTAAACTTCAAAGCTGTACATACAAAAGTAACAATGTCATATGCGTGTGATATCATCTTAAAAGGTATATTTCTCATAGAGCTTTGGAAGGAGGAAAATTAGGTCAAATCAATAAAGGAAATAAGCAGAAGTCCTCTATAAACGCTAAATGAGCAATGAAATGTACTACAGGGAAACCCTGTTATAACGAGGTAGTCGGGACTATCAAATTTACCTCGTTATAAGCGGTACCTCGTTATAAACGGCCGAATTAATAACAAACATCTAAATGAACGTATGAATCAGGACCAAAGGATTCTCCTCGTTATAAACGGTACCTCATTATAAGCGAGCTCGTTATAACGGGGTTTCCCTGTACACTTAGTATTCACACAGGGGCTCAAGCCAATTTAGCCCCTGAAGAGGCTGAAATATTCAAAAGAGCCATGAAAATGACAGGCCCCAGCATTAAATACTTTATTCTTGCAAAGAATAAAATCTTTATAATGTTTGATTTAGTATTTTAGTGAAATAAATATGTTTTGAAAATATATTGAAATAATCTATGATTAGTGTAAGTCAGAATTGAGGAATGTCCTGAAAATTAATTTTGTCCCCCTTTCCTTGCCTTAGAAGGAAGTATGGAGCAGCAATTTATTTTAATGCATATCACATGATTAAGAGTTAAATGAATATTTTTGAAAATAAAACTCATGTGTTAGTCAGAATTGAGAAAAGCCCAACATTTTGTTTGGTTACTTTTCTCACTTGAGAAGGGTTAAATGTTGCTTGTAAGTATCGGTTTCCATGAGAAGGGTTGTTATGGAAAACCAACCAATAAAGAGCCTCAGGACAGAAGCTACTTGAAAATTCCTTTATGTTATTCAGAATTGAGAGAAGCTCTGTAAATCAAATTTCTTTCTTCTCCCCTGTCCTCACCTGAGAAGGGTTGTATGAAACACCAACCGTTGCAGAGCCTCGGAAGCCACATCTGGAAAGGGACTCCTCTGTGGAAATAAAAAATTAATTGATACACTTGGAAAGTTGAAATTCAGTAAAAACAAACTGAAATTTTAATTTCCAAACATTCATGGATTTATTTTACAGACCTCTAATGTAATTTTAAATTGTCATGTGTATAAAGCATTATAAAATATGAAATATTCAAAATGTTTGTACATTACATAGAAATACTTTCCAAAAAATGTTTTTTTCTCAGGCATTTGGGATATATTGTACAAATTGTACAAAATGTTGTAACTTCTGCTAGAAATATATCTCAAAATATACAATTGATGCTGACCTAGTGAACAGTAGACCAAAAACATTTTCAAATTATTCCAAGTACAGTTCACATTCTACAACAATAATATATTTGTTGGACTAATTATTGTTTCCAACATTTTTAACTCATGTCTCACCTGAACTGGCAGCATCTGGTAGAACTTGTAGAGAGTAGATCCAATTGATAATACCTTGCTTTTCCTCCTCCACTGTATGCAGTGCATTCAAAACATCAAGACCAGACAGCGCAAAAAATCCTATCGTTAACCTGTTAAAAATGAAATTATATTTCAATTTCAATTACAATAATTAAATAAATATATTTCAAGAAACAACATCCCAAATAGATAATGGTTCAGTAATTGCACTATATAGCTTTGATTTTCTGTTATAATTAAAGAAATTTTTTGATAAACAACAAGCCGATGACTTCATGTATTAAGCTACACTCGAATCGCATTTACACTTGCTGCTAAACTGTGTCATTTGCAAGCTGCCTATATTCATCACTATTCAATTGACAATGTAATTTGTATATTGCAGCGTAATTTTAAATTAGATTTTTTGGCAGAACAATTTGGAACAATCAAAATGCAATTTTCTGTACAAAACTAATGTCATGACATTAAAAATGACATACGTCTAGGCCGGGAGTCCAGGGGAATGGCCATGGGGTTGCTCATGACATCACATTCAGAACACAATCACATTCACAATCACAATCACAAGGTCAAGACGACAAGTTTATTTGAATACGAGTCACAGATGCAGATGATGGCATATCTACAATGTATTGTAAATGGTCCTGATAGGACCATTTACTGCCCAGAGTGGTAAAATCTATGGGACACAATTTGAACTACAAACAGAGAGAAAAGAACAGCCAATCTAAAGTCAACAAATCCATACCTATATTGAAGCTGATTTGATGATTTATTGAACAAAATGTCATTTTCAAAATGATAAGTTATACTTACAAAAATCGTCATATAAGTTCCATTTTTTCTCTTCCTGCTCGATGTCCCATCGTAAACAAAGAAAGCCCGCCCGCAACGTGCGGAGGCCGCTTATTATTGTCCAAAACAAGCGAACTCGCGATCTGCAAGCATGCCCGCCGTATCCGATTTCGGATACGCCGTATCAAAATTTGGATACGCCGTGTCAGAATTCGGATACGGTAACGCGCGTGGTGTGGGAAGCTTGCGGGAAATACATGACAGTCATCCAGATAGAAGCAAAACCTCCGAGACGGATCACTCCTGAGCAGGACTCGGGTTTTTGATTTTCCAAAACTGCAGATTTTTCCTTTTTTTCGACATTTGAAGAATAATTTGGACCATTTTGGTAAGTTCAAATAATACTTGTTAGTATCATTTTTAGGGCCAGTTATGATCGATTTTGCTGAATTTAAGATTATAATTTTGCGTGAAATTTCGACAAACTTTTTTTGTACTGGCCCACATTGTTCCCGCACAGGGCAGCATAGCTCTGCTCCCTTGTGTGGATGATGGCGGATTTAAATGGTATTTTGACCATTATTGTTAGTGTGTGTGGCCTAGCCCACATCTCCCAGATGAACCATTTACACACAATATATGCAAATGCGCTGGAGATAACAATACCAGCCATTCGTACACTGTTGCCGGTTCAACAGTATACCGGCGTGTTTTAGGACGCATCGGTAAGGAAAACGGACGGGAAATAATCATTTTAGTTCTACATTTTGCAGTCTTCAAAACAACAAAGTGGGTAATTATTATCAAAGTATATCAATTATGGATCACATAAACAAAATTTTTTTTTGCATTTGCTGGTAAATTGAGGGAGAAATCAGCCGACAAAAAAATTTGTTTCCGTTGGATAGTGCAGCGGGCGGAAGAGGTTGATCTCCGCACAACCCTATTGTAATGAACCTATGTGTGGCCTAGCCCTAGGCCTAGGGGGCTGATGTAGATCGACAAATCTAGCGCTTTCATGGCCTCTTTGTCTTTGACTTTGACGTCATTATTTTAGTTTTTACTTCTTTTTATTTCTTTGAAATATTTTACTGTCGGCCTTCTAGAAGTAGAAGGCCGTCAGTAAAATATTTCAGTAATAATGTCAAAGAGGCCATGAAAGCGCTAGATTTGTCGATCTAGGGCTGATGCACACAACACTACATTGTAATGCTGCGCTATACGGGAACAATGTGGGACAGTACAAAAAAAGTTTGTCAAAATTTCACACAAAATTCTTATCTTAAATTCAACAAAATCAATCATGACTGGCCCTAAAAATGATACAAGTGTTATATGAACTTACCAAAATGGTCCAAATTATTCTTCAAATGTCGAAAAAAATGGAAAATCTGCAGTTTTGGAAAATAAACAGACTGAGAAAATCTCAGTCGTGATCCCTCTCGAAAGTGTTGCTGCTATCTGGATGACTGTCATGTATTTCCCGCAAGCTTCCCACACCACACGTGTTACCGTATCCGAATTCTGACACGGCGTATCCGAATTCTGATACGGCGTATCCGAAATCGGATACGGCGGGCATGCTTGCAGATCGCGAGTTGGCTTGTTTTGGACAATAATAAGCGGCCTCCGCATGTTGCGGGCGGGCTTTCTTTGTTTACGATGGGACATCGAGCAGGAAGAGAAAGAAATGGAACTTATATGACGATTTTTGTAAGTATGACTTATCATTTTGAAAATGAAATTTTGTACAATAAATCATAAAATCAGCTTCAATCTAGGTATGCAATTTTTTACTTTAGATATGCTGTTCTTTTCTCTCTGTTTGTAGTTCAAATTGTGTCCCGTAGATTTTTACCACTGTGATAGTCCAAGAAGACTAAAGGTAGAGACATTTACATTAACATTTGGACGTTTTTTTTTTAACATGTCATACCTTTAGTCCTAGTCCATAGTGTACACGTTCTGTATCTAGCCACTTATCCACCCAAAAAAACCTCCGATTTGGTTGGAAATATTTCGGCTACTCACCTGAATTTTCACGACTAGGCAGATGTTTACTCTCTTTCTGCAATTGTGCTGTCCCAAATACGTTTACAAGTTGTAATTCTGGTAAAATTAACACTTTTCCGAGGTAAACACAGCCCGATGTTTGTTGACCAAGAATTCCCGTAACATGCTATTCATCAATTGCACAAAGATATTGTATTCGCCGTGTATAGACATTTGCATAACACACGGCTCGCGAATAATACCGTTGCATACGTACTTGTATAACCTGTACGCGCGCGCGCCGTATCCTCTATGCAGTAGAGGATACGGCGCGCGCGCGTGCAGGTTATACATGCAACGGTATTCGCGAGCCGGCCGTGTGTTATGCAAATGTCTATACACGGCGAATACAATACTACATTGTGCAATTGCGTTGAATAGCATGTTTACGGGAATTCTTGGTCAACAAACATCGGGCTGTGTTTACCTCGGAAAAGTGTTAATTTTACCAGAATTACAACTTGTAAACGTATTTGGGACAGCACAATTGCAGAAAGAGAGTAAACATCTGCCTAGTCGTGAAAATTCAGGTGAGTAGCCGAAATATTTCCAACCAAATTGGAGGGTTTTTGGGGTGGATAAGTGGCTAGATACAGAACGTGGGACTAGGACTAAAGGTATGACATGTTAAAAAAAAACGTCCAAATGTTAATGTAAATGTCTCTACCTTTAGTCTTCTTGGACTACCACTGTGAGCAGTAAATGGTCCTATCAGGACCATTTACAATACATTGTAGATGTGGGCTGATGCTGAATCGAATCCTACACCCCGCCCTCTTTCTTTTTGACTGTTTGAGTGTTTCTGTGCATTTTCAATGGCACTACTGTGCCTGTGCCTGTACATGTATGTCTATATATGGGACTGAAGTAAAATGTGTAGTGAACTTGCCTGCTTGTATCCAGAGATGCGTAAGAGGTTGGTAAAACTTGAAGACATCTTTGGAAGAATTTTATATGCCTCTTATGTGCTAGAGTGGCGTCTTTGTATTCTCCGATATTCAAATGTGCATAATCCTCCATTCCACGCACTTGTTTGTCGATAGACGCGACGTTTCCTTTTCTAAATCGAGGAAGAGAAGTCCAATGAATCGTACGGTAGCTTTGAAAAACCGCAACTCATAAACAAGAAGAAGCCAATTTCCAATCGCCATTATTCCACGTGTGTTTGCAGCAGTTCCACAGTCAACATCGTCAACAAACAGCTACAACATGGGAAAACTCAACGTAACTATGCTTCGTTACTTGTCAAAAGAAGACTTCCGTGTTCTTACTGCGGTGGGTAGATTAATTGGTTTCATGTATTTATTGGGTTTGTTTATTTGTTAAAAATTCAAGCCGAAGTTTAGTTTACTTTCACTTTAAAATTGTAGGTGCAGTGCTGGATATACTTTGGCATATTGATTATGTGATGAAGACGCACGCTGATACGTTTTGTCAAATATAATGGCTAGTGCGGATAGATCAGCGAAATCTAGAGGCGATGCTTATTGCGGAGTTGCGTGAAAATTCATTTTTAAATTTGACAAATATCGCAGTGAGCGTGCATTATGATACATCGAAATTGGCACAAATAGATCGAATATCATAACTTCTACGCCGCGGGATAATTTGTCGATATCTTGGTTGATCCTATATGAATGATGTGTATGGTATGGACGTGGACAATTGAAGAGGAATTGTTGAGACTAGGGAGAATATCAATAAGACAAAAAGTCATACTGACTTATCTTCCAAAGTTGTGTTGTATACTTGTATTATTATTGATCTAACTCAGTAACTGGAATGTATTTGCTAAAAGTAAAAACTCCACTATTCTATTCTATTCTATTTAAAAAATTTAAAAAAAGGGCAAGAAGTAAATCATGGTATTCATGCTGAAAATAAAATTGAACTTGAAAAATGGAAGGCCAGAGGCAAAGCATATAATATATCAATACATCTATTGTTTTCAGGGACTCTTTTACATTTACTGTACTGTCTCATAGTACTGTCAGCCCTTTGTAACATGAATAGAGACTTAGACGTTAGAGTACAGCCATGACATAAAAACCCTTTTTTAGAATTTTCAAATTTGAACTTCATTTTCAGAAAGAGCATACAAAATAATGTCTAAATACTGAAAATCAATTGAATATGTTAAGTACTGGCTGAGATATGCCCATCCCATCCGAATGAATTTTACTTCAATGGGCAATCAGTGTTAAATATAGTGCGCTGGTTCATAAAGTTATGAACCAGAGCACTATAACACTGAGTGCCTATTGCCAAACAAATTCATTCGGATGGCCATATCTCAGCCAATACTTAACATATTCAATTGATTTTCGGTAATTGGACATCATTTTTGACGCTTTTTCGGAAAATGAAAATCAAATTTGAAAATTCTAAAAAAAGATGTTTATGACATCATTGATGACATCACACTTCACCACTCTATAGATTAGACGATAGACACCTTTCGAGATCGTGCGGGGCATACCTGGGTAAGTCAGAGAGAAAAGTTACTTACGGACAGGCTGGCGAACAGGTGAAAAAACAAGATGGCATTCTCTGCAAAGACGGGCCCACGATTTGGCATGCATGACTAAAAGAACCGATGCGCTATATAAATTGCATAGAGCATGGGTTCTTTTACTATTCATGCATACACAAGTCGTGGGCACGTCTTCAAAGAGAATGCCAACAAGGTTGTAACTTGTAATACATATATCCAAGTCTTATAATCAATTTTTGGACACAAACCGACCCTCAAACTCACTGATTTGATGGTCTCCAATTCATGTCTGAACTCTCAACAACTCTGAACTGTGCCAACAAAGATTTCAAAATGGCACATCCGACAGTCACAGGAGAAAGCTCGGTGAAACAGCTTGAAATATCAACTTGAGAGTTCAGATTTGAATTGGAGATCATCATAATATTTTATTATTGGTGAGTTTTTTTGTTATGAGGGTCGGTATGTGTCCCAAAATTTGTTATAAGACTGGGATATGTCTTACAACCTTGTTATTTTCACCCGTTCACCGCACTGTCCGTAAAGAACTGTTTTCTCTGACTTATGCAGGTATGCACCGCATGGAATACGTCTATTGTTGAATCCATCGTTAGCAAGGACATTATAGTTATTTTACTTATTTATAGTAAATGTAAAATAGGCCCTGAAAATGATAGATTTATCAATCTAGCCAAAGCAAAGCCTAAGGTACGTAGGCCGTAGACTTTGGCTTTGCAAATATCCAAATTTCTAGTGCTATGCCTATGCCATATGTGCAAGTTCTTGTGACTTTTGAAATTTGGTCATTTGTCTTTAATCTAGCTGTGCTCATTCAGCCATCTCTCATTTCCACAAAAATGTACAAAAAACTGTAGAAATATTGTAGTAAGATGACATCTTGAAACAATTATTGGTTATGAAATTATGAGCAGTTGTCTAGGGGGTAGTTACTTTTTGTGTTATATATGCATATATGCATATATATTGCATAACTATTGCAATTTATGGTGCATAGAAACATGAAATTCATTGAAAAGGGATACCTGAAGATATTTGCTTTCATGATTGATGTACAAGTTTGCATTTTGAACTTGAACTTGAAAGATTGTATTCAAGAAAAGATCTACACCTAGGCCCTGTTGCACAGAGAGACATTTTCTGCATTTCAACCAATCAGATGTCTGCATTAAGAACATTTGATCTGGCTCACAATGGATTTTATCTCTTTCTGAAACAGGGCCCTTGTCAGGTTGGAAACATGTGGTATCATTGGAACATCAATAGATGCCATTTGTCTGGATTTCTATTGTATGGGGATTAGCAGGTCTATTTAACTGTGGTAAGCCAGGGTGTGAATAGGCTCTAATCATGTCTTTGAATAGGTTTTTTTCATACATAATACACCCCTATAGAATTCTTGGACATGGGTGTAGGTCTAAAATAATTCAATTTTACATGAAATTTGCAAACTTAAAACAAGGCTGTAGAAAAAACAAGAAATAATATATCTCCAATTCTTTCATATGTTGTAGAAATTATATCAAGACAACATTTAAGCCAAACAAATTCTCAAAATTATTTGATCCACGAGGTAAAACGGAAGGTCAGAGACTAAGGTCAAAGGTTATCGTATCCAAACTCGCTCATGCATGAAAACAAGTGGCATAAATGGATTGCATATAACATCCCCAGTCCAATGAAACCATCACAACATAAATTGACCCAACGGTTAATGGACAATTGCCATTTGAAAAATGGTGCCAACGCCCATTTCTTACAAAACTCCCCCATAAGAATCGACCATAGCGCCAAAACCGTTGGGCGGATTGGGCTAAAACTTAAATATTAGTGCTTTTCAAGGTTGAAACTTCATACATACCAAATATCAGCAAATTTGAAGGGCGTGCGATGAAAATTTTCACTTTTTTTGGGTGATTTAACATGGAATGACCCCATAAGATAATTTGTCATATCTTGTTTGATCATTTGATTAATATGGTATGGAAAATGGAAGAGGAATTGTCGAGAGAATGAAAACAGACTGAGCTGACAGATCTTCCAAATTTGTGTTTTAAAAATTGATTGTTCCAACTGGAGTATATGAAGTCTGCAATCCAAAGAGTAAAGCCAAAGCCTAGGCCCTAGGGAGTTAATTTGAAAAAAAATAAATAACTGACATTCGCTGCGGAGATCGAGATCGAGTCACATGCCATGTAAGGCTGTTGACGAGTCCCGGGTACCCGGGTCCCCGGGTCCCGCCGAAAAATGTCGAGTCCCGGGCGCAAAAATCGATACTCGATATCCCGAAAAAAAGCAAAAAATTGATTTACGAATTTGCTGTATTTTATAAGATGATTTATTGTCATAAATGCGCTGCATTTTTGTCACTTGAATGAACATGTTTCCCAGCGGCGTGACATGCCTATAGCGAAATCAACAAATTTATAAATTTCGGGTACCCGGGACTCGCCCGAAAAATTATCGCGAGTCCCGGGTAGTAAATATACCCGAAATCGACAGCCTTAAAGGGACTTAGCAACATTGTCCAAATCCTCAAAATAAAATTTTAATTCTAGCGGTTCCCTCATACCTTGTTGTATTCGTATTAACAATAAAATCATGGGACAGGTTTCGGTTTTTCAAATTTCCCTTTCGTTACAAAGATATGTACGATCAAAGTATTCAGATAAGAAAAACTCCGGGTGAGTTTTTCATCCCTGTACAAAGTGAATGCAGTGAGTTAGTGAATATCACCCAATATCACTTTGCATTTTCGCTCATTACTTGGCCATGCAATGTCCATTTGACTTGAAATTTTCACACAATACCCTGTGGACATATGAGATAACAGCACTATACATTGCATCAGCCATTCATCACTTTTTGCACATGCCAACAAAGTTACTAGATCCCTTTAATGCCATGACAGAAAGAATGGATGTTCATGACTTTGGAGTTGCACAGAGCATACGTTCTTTTGTCATGCTCTGTGCGCGCACGTCTCTCAAGAGAATACCAAATTACCATGGCAGCCATTGTTTGCGTCGAACAGGCATTTCACGGCCGAGATTTGCATGGTGGTCACAAAGGTAATGTCAGACCCTGAAAAGACAGGCCCATCTTGAAAAGCAATCAAATTATTGGCCATGTTGTTGCCTAGGCTAAATACCTTTTGATATGTGGTCATTAAATTTCACCAAACACTTTCCTCTTTTTCCAGGGAAATACCTGTGTTGATAAATGCAAATTTGTAAATAATGATATTACAGTTTTAGTTTGTAACCTTTACAAACCTATGTATAGTGACCACCTTAGATGGGAAACAAGAAAAACGGCCACTGAAGACAGGTGCTTATACTATAGACAGACTCCATAACACTGCTTCCTCTGCAGGGGCACACTTTTGGTGGCCACTATAGGCAGGTTGGCTGCTTTAGCCAGGTGGCTGCTAAGACGGGTTTGACTGTATTCCTCTCTGTCTTCTCTCCATAGCTTAAGAATATACATTAGTATCATAAGCTGTTTGTAACCTTTTGGTCTGTGATGCGCGAGTTAAAATATTATTTTCTCTCTGTCTTCTTTCAATAGCTTGAAATGGGCATGAAGAATCATGAGATAGTGCCCTCGAATCTGGTTGCATCGATTGCAAATCTCCGTCACGGAGGCTGCCACAAGATCCTCAAAGAACTGGTGCGCAACAAGCTCATCGCCTGGGATCATGGCAAAGGTAAGTCAATCCTTCAATTCTAAACACAACAAAAAAACGAATTGGGTTTGAGCAACATAACTTGGCAGGAATGTTTCTAAAATGATTGGCTAACGTCTCTGTGAAAATGAATTTGATCCGCCATGCCATGCATGAGTGAGCACACATTAAAGGAAAAATTTCACTTTTCAAAAGTCACAAGAGTCAACAAGTGAAAAGTCTGCCTTTGATGTGTGGTCACTCATCCATGACTCGACGGACCAATTTCATTTTCGCACACAAGTTAGTCAATAAATGTAGGAACAATCCTGCCGAGTTATTTTGCTCAAAACCTTTTCATTAAAAAGTTATGTTATTTGATTAAGGGGGACTTATTTTTGTGTTGAGTTTAATTGATCAGTATTGTTGGAATAAACTCAACAAAAAATAAGTCTCCTCCTGATTAGAATAACATAACTTTTTAACAAAAATGTTTTGAGCAAAATAACTCGGCAGGATTGTTCCTACACTTATTGACTAACTTCTGTGTGAAAATGAAATTGGTCCATCGAGTCATGCATGAGTGAGCACACATCAAAGGAAAGATTGGCACTTTGTGTGCTCACTCATGCGTGACTCAATGGACCAACTTCATTTTCACTCAGAAGTTAGTCACAAAGTGTAGGAACAATCCTGCCGAGTTATTTTGCTCAAAACATTTTTGTCAAAAAGTAACGCCATTTTGATTAAGGGGACTTACTTTTTTGTTGTACTATACAAAAGCGTGCATGATTCATAAACACAACGAAAAAAGTGAGTCCCCTAATCAAAATGGCGTCACTTTTTGACAAACTTGTTTTGAGCATAATAACTCGGCAGGATTGTTCCTATACTTTGTGACTAACTTCAGAGTGAAAATGAAGTTGGTCAATTGTTTTTTACCTCTCAGAATACTTTTTTTGGTTTGTGAAGGTTGGCATCTCTGCCCTTAATAAAATAACATAACTTTTTAATGAAAAGGTTTTGAGCAAAATAACTCGGCAGGATTGTTCCTACATTTATTGACTAACTTATGTGTGAAAATGAAATTGGTCCGTCGAGTCATGGATGAGTGACCACACATCAAAGGCAGAATTTTCACTTTTTGACTCTTGTGACTTTTGAAAAGTGACATTTTTCCTTTAATGTGTGCTCACTCATGCATGGCATGGCGGATCAAATTCATTTTCACAGAGACGTTAGCCAATCATTTTAGAAACATTCCTGCCAAGTTATGTTGCTCAAACCCAATTTGTTAAAAAGTTACGCCATTTTGCTTAGGGGGGAGTTACTTTTTTTGTTGTGTTTATTTCATTTTTAATTCATTTCAATGTACATTACATCAGTTAAAAATTTGACTTGACCATATATAAATAATAGATGAACAAGTACATTATGTACATTATTCTTCTATCTGAATCAAAAGTTAGATATGTATTTAAAAGCATCAATTCATTTAATATTTGTACCTAATTTCTGGTACTATATGTTTGAAAGTATCATGAATTGAACTGATCAATTAATTTTGAGCAGAGACAGGTTTCTTTGAACATTTCCACAAATTTCTAGAATAGTCTATCTAATGTAATGATTGGTCGGTCCTATTCCGAAGAAAAAAGATATTTACATTTCTTTTTATTGCAATTTATATTACCTCTACACATTTAGGTAAAGGTTTTTTTGTTTTTGTTTTATCATTGATGACTCCTCCTTCAAGGAAAGCAATATAGCCACATTTTATGTAAATTGAGAATCTCTGACGCATTTTCCTTTAGTGTCTGGCTATCGTCTAACGTATCCTGGCTACGACTACCTTGCTCTGAAGGCCCTTGCTGCCAGGGAAGCTGTAGCTTCTGTCGGGAATCAGATTGGTGTTGGAAAAGAATCTGGTAAGAAAAAATACACAGGGGCTCAGGGCGATTTAGGCCCCAAAATGCCCGAGTCTCCAAAATACTAAAAGGATCCCATAACTTTGCATATTAGTTCAGCAATTTCAGAGTACTATATTTTGTAATGAATTGTTTGAAAAGTAGCCTCCCGAATATATATGAAATATGCTTAAATAAAAATATGCTATATATATCACTGATATGAAACAGTATCATTGTAAGTGCTTTACATTAGTATAACCTTGGTCATCTAAGAATCAATGCCAGCCCATTCTTCTTCTTCTTCTTCCGTTTTGGTACAGTCCACCAGCGCGGTGTATTTTTCGTACCTTGTGCATATGTACAGTGTGGTGCTCTGTGATGCTAACTACGTGTGCAAGTAAAAATCTTGTGCGCTCTAATGGATTTCGATCTTCTGCACCTCCTGTTTAAAATGGTCAGGCGAGGTGCATATGGTGGATTCTGGCAGGGAATTCCAAAGTCTTATTGCATGAGGAAAGAAGGATGTTTGGTATGTCTGGGTGCGTGCAAATGGAACCTGGAACCGCTGGCTGTGACCTCTGAGAGAAGCGCTGGCACGGGTGACTGGTATGAGGTAGACGTTTGAAGGAGTATCAACCAGAGAGTTGACCATCTGATGTATCATGAATACTTTGTACTGAGCTCTCCTTTCTTGGAGTGATGGCCACTGTAGTCGTGTCAGCATGGCTGCTACACTGCTGGAGTATCTGTATTCGCTGTAGACAAAGCGAGCATATCTTCGCTGTATCATTTCAAGCTTCTGGATGTTTGCTTGAGTTGATGGATCCCAGATCTCACAGCCATACTCAAGAATGGGGCGTAGTAGGGTTTTGTAGCAGAGTATTTTCACATGTCTTGGGCAGGATCTAAGATTTCTCTGTAGGAAGGCTCTCGTGGAATTTGCTTTTTTGGAAAGTTGGTTGATGTGATTGTTCCACTTCATGTTCTGCTGCATTGTTACGCCAAGGTACTTTGCTGAGGTGACCTTTTCCAGAGATTCGTGGTGTATGTTGTAGGTTTGTTGGACTGGTTTTCTCTTGTTGGTGACAGACATTGCCTTGCACTTCTGAGGATTGAAGTCCATGAGCCAGTCTGCTTCCCATAGTTGTAGCGAATCCAGATCTTCTTGCAGTTTTCTGGCATCCTCCTGAATCTTGATCTTACGATACAGGAGGCAGTCGTCTGCAAATAGTCTGGTGGTTGTTGTTGAGGAAACGCAGTCAGGAAGGTCATTGATGTAGAGGAGAAACAAGAGAGGACCTATGACGCTGCCCTGGGGGACTCCAGATGTCACACAGACTGATTCAGAGGTGCATCCTTCAAGGACAACTTGCTGAGAACGATCATGTAGAAAATCTTGGATCCAGTCAAGTGTGTGGTTGTGAATTCCATAGTACTGCAGTTTGTGGAGGAGGCGAGCATGTGGAACCTTGTCAAAGGCTTTAGAAAAGTCTAATAGAACAACATCTTGTTGCTCTCCTTTGTCGATTCCTTTCATGAGATCCTCGGTGCAAAGGATGAGCTGGGTGATGCATGACCTTCTTTTACGGAAGCCATGTTGAGCGTCGGTTAATATATGATTCCTGTCGAGATGGGCCATGATGCTGCTACAAACAATGTGTTCTAACACCTTGCATGAAATAGATGTGAGAGAGATTGGCCTGTAATTGCAGGCTTTGTTCCAGTTACATTTGCCGCCTTCCATTCATCTGGTATAACCCCTTGCTGAACTGATGCTTGGTAGAGTGTTGTTAGGATCGGAGTGAGTTCATCGGAAAGCGTTTTCAGAAGTCTGGATAGGATACCGTCTGGTCCAGTAGCCTTGTGGGGGTCGAGCCCATCTAGAAGCTTCTTTACACCAGCTGGTGAGATGACTATATTTGTCATGGATGGATATGGACAGTGCCCCTTTTCTGGAATGTTTGTTGTATCCTCATTGGTGAAGACAGAAGAGAATTGTTTATTAAGAATATTTGCCTTTGCCATGCCTTCGGTGTAAGTTATCCCATCTGAGGACTTTAGTGGAGATACACCAGAAGAGTCACATTTCTTGCTGTTGATGAATGCCCAAAATCTTTTTGGATTGCTTTTTGAATCAGGACTGATGATGTTACTCACAAACTGATTGTAGGCCGTGCGGCACACAGTTCTCGTCTCTTTCTTCAGTTGTTTATATTTACATGAAGTCGTCCTCTGTACCAGATGGGCTTCTGGCCTTCTGGAACTGACGTTTCTTTCGCCAAGATAACTTCTTTACCTGGGAGTTTATCCATGGTTGGCTATATCTTGTGGAGGACATCTTAGATGGTACATACTTGTCTAAGATCTGCATGAGATTTAACTTTATAGATGACCACATTTCAGGAACGGGACTGCTGCAGTCATAGCTAGCTTTGAAAGATTGTTGAAAGGCTAGGCAATTATCCTTCATGCCAACAAGATCAGCTTTCTTCCACAGATAAATCTTGTGTGATACCGGTCTTTTTCTTGGAGGATACAGCAATGAATCTGTCAGGACAATATCATGGTCTCCAATGCCTGGAAGGGGAGAGCATCTACTAACGAGTGATGGTCTGTTAGTCATAAAGATATCTAAGATGTTTTGGTTCCTGGTTGGGAAATTGACCATTTGTTGCAAGTTACAGTTGTGCAGCATGTCGATGAAGCAGTTGTTCACGAGGGCAGGTACCTGGTTGCCGGTGGTGGCTAAGGTATTCCAGTCAACATCTGGTAAGTTGAGGTCGCCTCCCAGCCAAACAATTGCGTTTCTATGTTTCTGAGTGACACTCTGGATAGATGAGCAGAGCGCCTCCATATATTCACTGCCACTAGAAGGAGCACGGTACAAGGAACCAAGGAGGAGAGATTTCTTTCCCTGGAGGGGTACTCTAATGAATACAGCTTCACAATGAGGAGAGGATGACACATGTTCGAAGGCAATGTCATTCTTGATAGCAATCAGAACTCCGCCGAATCCATCGCTGCGATCCTGGCGGACTACATCGTATCCTGCTGGAAATATCTCAGAGGAGAATATGGATGGGTTGAGCCATGTTTCTGAGCCGAATATTACATCTGGATTGGAGGCATCAATTACGGCTCCAAGTTCTTCTTTCTTGTTTTTAATGCTCTGAAAGTTGATGTTCAGGACACGAAAACTGGCTTTCTGTTTATTTGAAGCAGCTGGATTACGTTGTCTGTTGGTCACTGGAGATGAAGTGGCTGTGGGTACTGGGTGAGGTTCTGCATCACTGTCGGTCGAGTTCAGTGAAGACAGGCTTTCAAAAGGATTGCTGGTAGAAATTGATGAGGAGCTGTTGAAGAGGCTTGATGAGAATTGTGGCATACCACAGTTCACACATTGCCAGGAGACACTCGAGTTACACAGGGCTTCGTAGACGCAAGTTGACATATGCATGCATTCAGTGTGATACCATTGCTGACAGTCATCACATGCTACAGCACGTTGTCTCCACGTTACGGCTCCTGAACAGATCTGACATGGGTATTTACATGTAGGTGTCCTCGGGCCTGGATTCAATTCAACATCCAGTGAATTGACTAACAAGAGAAGGCTGAGGTACAGAGAGACATTGGCAGAAGCTTTGCTACTGAAGGTATGAGGGTGCTGGTAAACCTTTCCTCGAGGTGAGATGAGCAGACTGTTTGAAGTGGCTGGCGAGCACTGGTTGGTGCGAATGTTGTACATGTACATCGCATTGGCGCGAGATCGAGAGTGAGATTCATGTTCGTTGTCATCGATGATGGCAGTAAGTTTAACAAAGCATGAGGTAAATACAAAATAATAGAAGAGGCAGAGGCAGACAGTCTGGCAAGCCATACCTAACAGGCATTCAAATTCAAGTGTCAAAAGTAAAAGACTAAAATTGGCTTTTCAAAATCCAAGTCAAATATCAAATGATGCATCCCATTATGTCATAATAAGATCATAAATTCAACAGGAACATCCGCTCTATGATTCAGATCAGCTCATTGATCGATCATAATAATATTAGACAAGCAACAATAAATGTGTACTTCCCTGCTCAAGAAGTCATGGATGGGACTGTAGTAAAGTTCATCAGGCTCAGGAGTTTCCAACTCCAAAAGTCATAGATGGGACTGTAGTATAAACTGGGCAAGTCCACCACTAAAACTCAGCCACATGAAAGTGGTCACTATTTTCCAGGAAAACACTTTTTTAACAATATTTCTATTCCAACTTTGTCCTTGAGTAATCACTAAAAGAAAGTAAGCCATGAAAGACCAATTTAGCAACCAAAAAGTGTAAATAAAGTCCAATAAATTTCAGAGCATCCACACAGTACATAGCAGTATGCTAATATTGCAGTATGCATTATATTGAGTGCATCATCTCCACTCCCTGAGGAGCATTCCTTTCAAGTGGGTCATAGGCACTAGGAAGATCATTCATGCTAAGGTTTTCACCTTCTATTGGAAAGAGTGTGTTCTAATAGCAATGTTATAATTGTCAGAACAAAATGTGTAGTCTGTCACACAATTCCACATTTGTGATTCATAGACTCTTCCTATACCTATACAATTTAGAGTTTAAACAAAAGCTAAAAAAATGGGTCCTTACATTGCATGACATTCAATTTAATTTGTATTCTTTTGGGACAAGCCTCTATAGTCTAAGCATAATAAATATTGGATATAGGGCAAACAAAATAGTCACATTTGCTGTTACATAGGCAAAAATATTTTTGTTGATAACCAATTATGATTATTTTTTGCTTTGCAGATATTTACATTGTGGCAGATGACAACGATGAGCAACTGGCTCTCAAACTGCACAGGTAAAATCATCAGACAACCTAACCAGTTACTTACATTTTGTTACAAATTTTCTGTTAAATACCAGTTTATCTGTTTTTAGTTGCCTCATTCAGCACAGTATTATACAATAAGATTTTCTGATTTGTCAGGAAGTGAACTGGTTGCTCTCAATTTATTTTTACAAAGTACATAATTATCCAAAGCCATTTATTTTTTGCATTATTTCCTGGAGTGCCATACACAACATTAAAGGGACTTAGTAACATCGTCCAAATCCTCAAAATCCAATTGAAGTGAATGTCACTTTGCATTTTTGCTCATTACTCGGCCATATAAAGTCCATTTAACTTGACATTTTCACACAACACCCAGTGGACATATCAGATTTAGCAACAATATACATTGTATCAACTACTCATCGCTTTTTGCACATGTCAACAAAAGTTACTAGATCCCTTTAAAATTGTCAGACTCTCAAACAAAGAAAAGTTGAAGTGTCATTAAATAGGATCATGAGTCTATGGTAGTCTTGACTTATTACAAGTGCAGTGGAACCTTGTAATAACAAGGACCATAGGACCATGAAAAAGATCTTGGACCAGCAACATCTCCTCGTTATAAAGAGGGTTCTGCTATATCAGAGCTTTTTTATAATGAGGTTCCACTGTAACTAGTATTACTCAAATGCAGTAAGTTAGAGCTCTTTTACACATCTTCCCATTGAATGAACTACTTCTAGTTTGTTGTATTAATCTTATTTATGGACATTTCTTAACAGATTAATACTGCTGTATCACTGATCAAAACATGCTTACAAGTTACAAAATCAGAATGTGCTATGTGAAGGCTGCATAATCTTTATAGTTTATAGATATTGTGTTTTACCATTGTAGGCTTGGAAGGACATCTTTTCGGAAGCTGAAGGAGAAGCGAGACTATCTTGGGAAAAGGAAGAATGCGTCCTGGCTCTACCTGTCTCGGCTGGCTGCAATGAAGGAGTTTGCCTTCATGAAGGTTAGTTTGCTGAATGAGTGAACAAATGTATTGGGAATAGGTGCAATTTATCCCCCAATGTCCCTCAAAGAATGTCTAGAGGGGGGGAAAAAAGTAAATTATCATTATTTAGTAGATGGTCTGTATTTTTGTTTTGCTTAGTGACATTCTAATCTAGAGATATGTTTAGCCAGTCATTGTAATTTTAAATCTTCTTATTCTAACAACAGTCTAATTAGTGAACAGAAAATGAAGTTCTATCATAATAAGAAATACTTTTAACATGTGGTCTCTTTTTTTCTACTTCTTTTGGAAATGTTTTGAATGTTTTCTGTTTCTGTTGCAGGCACTGTATGACCATGGATTCCCTGTTCCCAGGCCAGTAGACTTCAACAGACATTGCATCGTAATGGAGCTAATGAATGCTTACCCATTGTAAGTGAAAATCTACATTTAGCATTTCTCTAGATTACATTTCCGACACTGTGTATTTCTGTGTGAATGAACAATGGTATTTTGAAGGATTGTACATAATTTTACATGGGAAGGTGCAGTGACACAATCAAATTGGCGCATGACTCCCAATTATGGGATTCTGTGTTTGAAACTTATTGATGCCCCAGCATGTATGACCTTCAGCAAGACATTTTAATTTACACTGCTGCACTTAACTCAGTTGTAGTAAATGGGTACCAAGCAGGAATTCCTTCTAATACTTCTTATAGCAGCTCAGATATTAAAGCCAGGGTAATAATGTACTACTACCACACACCGATACATGTGAGCATGGAAAATGAACTTATAATGTATGGTGGTAAGAATGATTATGATTTTGAAAACATCAATGATATCTCTCAATCTTTATTCCTCATTCAGAAATCAGGTGCACACGGTTGACGACCCAGGAACGGTGTACAATGAGCTCATGAGCCTCATAGTCCGGCTGGGCAATCACGGCCTCATCCACGGCGACTTCAACGAGTTCAACCTCATGATGGACGACCAGGACCGCATCACCCTCATCGACTTCCCACAGATGGTGTCGACGTCGCATGCCAATGCAGAATGGTCAGTACATACAAAGTGCATATATGCACCCTCTTCAGTTCCAGCTCAGTTTGATTGGTCAAACAGTCCAGACTCTCACCCACTTACTGTTGTTTTCATTGTTTTGTGCCTCCGCCTCCTTCCCCCCCATCCGCATATATGTACATGTGTACTTGTTATGGTATATAGTCCGTAGTCTCCGTGTAGTAACTGTCATTTATTGCCCTGACGAAGATCCTGCTAGTATTGAAAGCTAGGCTCTATAAACTTTCATTTTGTCACGTTGGCGATTTTTAGTAGATTAGCAGTTTTCAGCGGTATTTTCTGAATTTACATACAAAGTACAGAGGACTCTGTGTTACAAGTCATTATTTGTGAACTTGTGTATCTTGTGTATAGAAGAGCAACGACTACATTTACTGCACTAGTTACTTGTAATTGTTTGAGCAGAGTGTTTTGCCATGGGTAATGCATAATGGGTATATTGACTATGACCACAAATATAACAACAGTAGTTTTATGCATTTAATGTACAACTCATAGGTCTTTGGAGAAGTAGTTTTTATGGGTCTCTTCTATTTTTTCCCCTCAGGTATTTCGACCGTGATGTACAGTGTGTCAGGGATTTCTTCAAGAGGAGGTTCAACTATGAGAGTGAGCTGTATCCAAAATTGTCAGATATCAGGTATACATCTAGATTTCAAGATTATGTAGAGAAAAATAGTGAAAATGCACATTATCTACTTTAATGTGCCATTTGTTGATTCATAATACATTAGTTGTATGTAAAATTTAATCATTGATTGTTTATGTAGACATTGTAAATGTGTGATTTGTTAACATTTGTTTCGAAGTTTGAAGATGGTATCTATATTTTGTAGCCATATCCTGGGAAATATTTTGTCAATTTCAATTCTCTGTGCTAGAAATGTAAGATAATATAAGAAATTGTGATTACATTTCTATTTCCCAGCAATATTTCCAACAGCTTCATGTTTGTTTTGTGTCATTGCAGATGTGAGAGGACACTAGATGTGGATGTTGCTGCAAGTGGCTTCTCTAAAGAGATGGAGATATCTCTACAGGAGGTGAGAGAAAACAAGTGACAAATTACTTGACCTTGCAAAGGAGACTGCGGAAAAGCTAAAGCACATTTTTACTTGAGTGGATACAAAAAATATTGTCAAACAAATCAAATAAAACCAGAAAAGACCCATGATTTTGCTAATATTAAATTTATGCACGGTTTAGTGCACCTAGTCAACAAAGTATGCCACAAATATCCACAAAAGTCAGCAAACCTTGCCAGACAAAGCAACAACCAATGTAACCAAGAAAAAAATTGGACAAATTTTGGTGGGACGAAAGATTTAAATTGCACTAAACCGTCTCATGCGAATTCAAATTTGTAGCAACACACCAACTGTTTAAGACCGGAAGACCAACAGGACTGCATCAACCTACCCTTCCATACAGATGATGATGATGATGATGATGATAGAAGAAAACTAAAGGACAAAAGGTTCACAAATAGCTTTTTACTATGGCTCTTGCTGCAGAACATTGACATTTGGCATTTTGAATAGTCTAATTTACATGTATTTTGTTTTCAAATAAACAAAATTCACCACCAAATTTGTGTGTTGAAATACCTTAAAATGTACAAAACTTCAATGATTAATGTAAATTGAATGTTATATCACTATTTTGCTTTTTCTAAACAGGGAACTACAGCCTTGAAGGGAGATGAGGGTGAGGACTCACAATCATCCGATGAAGAAGATGAAGATGGAGAGGACATTGAAGAGGAGAGCCAAGTGCTCCATGAAAGAACTGACAACAGTGATCAGGAAGTCCAAACCCCAGATAAACCTCCAAAGATAGACCCCTCTGTAACTGAAGCAAGAGGACTTGAAGATGCTAGTTTGCCGATCAAGGAGGAGGGAGAAGTTGAGCCATCAGGTGACGTGCATCCAGAAGATGATAAAAATCAAGATGAAGACGATGAGGAGGAGGATGATCTTGAAGACATTGGCACCTCCAACAAGCAGTACAGGGCTCACCGCAGCCAAGCCAGCATGTCCCACGTCAACAGCCATTCTGCAATGCGGACTCGTAGCAGCGATAGCACTTGCTCATTCGCGTCGACCTCCTCTACAATGGACCCTTTACTTGTGAGGTCAAAGGTCAAAAGTAACATGCAGAAGAAGCAAAAAGCGGCAACTAGAAACAGACTGGCGAGGAAAGGTGAGGCAGGACAGATAACAGAAAAGAGGAGAGAGAATAGAGACAACGTGAAGCAGAGTCTGGACGCGGTTTGGTTTTAGAACAATTATGGGTTCCACAGAAGAAAGATACTGCATGGACCCTTCACTTGTGAGGTCAGGGGTCAAGAGTAACAAGCAGAAGAGACAAAGCCACAGCTAGAAAC
The DNA here is from genome assembly GCA_037951105.1 of Echinarachnius parma. Taxonomy (NCBI): domain Eukaryota; kingdom Metazoa; phylum Echinodermata; class Echinoidea; order Clypeasteroida; family Echinarachniidae; genus Echinarachnius; species Echinarachnius parma. The sequence goes on along the minus strand of JBAMJV010003909.1, from coordinate 175,810 downwards.
AGACTGGAGAGGAAAGGTGAAGTAGGACAGACAATTGCAAAGAAGAGAGAGAATAGAGACACAGTGAAGCAGAGTCTGGACGCGGTTTGGTTTTAGAACAATCATGGGTTCCACAGAAGAAAGATACTGTGTGGCAGAAGCTTGAATTTGAATTTGCAGAAAGCAGGAGCTGTACATGGGCTAGAGACTGGTGAGGAGAGACAAAGCAGCACAAACAGCTCTCAAAAGTACTATCAGAGTTAGGAAAGATAATTTATGGCATAAAATCTTCCAGTCTAGTGCTTTAACTCTCATAGTACCGTATTCATCCATTGTCAAATAAAAAGAAATACAAATCTAGGATGGAATGCGTTTCGTCAATGTTCTACACTTATTGATAGTCCAAGTGAAAAGGTATTTGTGAACCTTTCATGTCTTACTTCAACCTGAATAATTACAAACTTACTTTCCAGAGGAGAGAAAAGAGACACTGTGAAGCAGTTAAGGCGCCGTCAAACCAAAACCGACACAACACCACGACACGACAAAACGACATGCCTCACGACACCAACAAATCGATACTGTGCAAACTCTATTGACCTGTCACACCGAACACGTCTTCGTGTCGTGTGTCGTGCCCTTGTCGTGATGTGATTTTTTTGTCGTACCACCGAATCGCTCCAAAGAGCGATTTTTCCAGCATGACACACGTGTCGTGTCGTAATGTCGTGTCGTGTGTCGTGTCGGGTTTGGTTTGACGGCGCCTTAAGACTCTTCCTGTTACTAATTTCCACTTTCAAACGGAATGATAGACTTCTTTCTAATTCAATTACCGAAACAAAAATGTTGTAAGATTAAGGGGAAAAAAGGAATTTGCTTTGATTCCCACATCATTTTTTTCTTCAAAATGTGTATTTAATTATTGGTTTGTCTTGTTCCGATACTCAAGACTGTAATAGAATAAAGAATAATAGATTCAAAGAAGGGGATGTACGTGATGGATGTTATAGTGATACCACTTCTAATTCAAAACAATGGAATGCAAAGAAATTGTGTAATTTGGAACAGGAAAATTATTTAACATTATTGTAACGAGGCTTCAGTGTTCTTCGTAACAGAGGTCCACTGAGTAGATATTCATGTTACGATTCTTTTCTCAATGTATAATGTTTACTAAGCCGGTTTACCAGGTTAGTGTAGGCAATAGGTTAAAATGTATTTCTTTATTTAGGTCTGGACCCCCCATATTTGTTTGTAATTTTGTAAACAGTAGCTTGTACCCAAACTCATTATACTGAGGTTTCCCTGTACCTTTGACCCATTCAGGACTACCTAGGCAAGAGTATACTGGGAAAGGATGAATGAAAGGTATATACTACATATATAGTATACAGAACTACATAACCTTGGATACCATTATCATGCACATAGGTCCTGAGAAATTAGAAATTTAATTAACTTTATTAAGTACATCTGTTTTGGTACACACACAAAATTACCACGTTTACAGTAATAGTTAGTTTTCATATTTCTTCCCGCTATGAAATTTCCAGGTTCATAGAACTGTATGATGGAAGGTTTGAAAATTTTCCACTTCAGAGTCTCGACTTATCTGACATTCTTCAATATTTGTGACTGGATATGGCAAAACCCTGCACTTGTCAGTAAAAATCAAAATGTAGATTTCCATACCATTAGCAAGGCCCCTTCACAAGCTTTCATTTGATGTTTCAATTTTACCAACATAAGTCTTTTACACACATTATGTGAACTTAAAATGCCCAACATGAATTACCAACAAGTGCAGGGTTTTGCTATATTCAGTCACATTAACAATAAATCAATGCAAAGTAACTTGTGTTTAATTTCAGATGTTTATTCAATTATAATTAGCGAGGCAAGTACAATTGGTTATAAAATAGCAAACTATGAATGACATTTCCATATAAAACAATTTATCAAATCATCCTCGTGATTGCCATAACAATATAAAACAAGCATTTTGGATGTATTGGCATTATTTTATAAAGTGTATAGAAAATATGCTCTCTATATAAATGAAGAAATATGTATACCTGCATAAAATGAAAATAAAATTCTAAAGATTAACACTACTCAGAAAAATAACAAATGTGTGTTCATTTTTATCATATACTTTCATTTCTACTCTCAATAGTTCACTCTTTAAATAGACATATAATCTGATTTCATTGCTTTACATCCCAAAACAGTTTTGGGAAATTATCAAAAATATACTGCAAATTTTGCTTTCATTGCACCATCAAGTAATAGAGCAGATACATGTGTATACAGTGGAACCTCTTTATAACGAGCTCTCTTATAACAAGGTAATTTCACAGGTCCAGGTTATATGTATTTTGTTGTTTTTAAGCCCTGTTACAACAAGATATCTGATAAAACAAGGTAAATTTAATGACACCAACATGCTCTTTATAATGAGGTTTTTATACTGTACATGTAAAAGTCACTCTAATAGTAAAAAAATAAAATAGAGAAAATATAGATCTCAATATGAGAGGACACTTTCTACAAAAACTTTGAAACTGCTAGTTTGAAGGATGATTAAACTGCTAGACATTAACCCATTCCCATGAGATGATGTAATCCACATACACATTGTACATAAGCCTACCAGGTTCCCGTGGGCAACATGTTAACCCATCGAGGACGAGAGCTATTTTAAGGCAAAATTGATCATTGCTTTCCTCTACAAATTGGCAACTCCTAAATTTTGTTGACCGATCAATGACATAAAAATAGGTGGAAAATAATGACCATTTAAGACAAATACGAAGTGACTTTGCCGCAAAGTTACCAATTTGAACGCCAATATCTGTTTTTAAAATATCACAGTTGCCAATTTAAGGATTTACGCAATAATAAAAATCATTAAAAAATAACTAAAGCAGGTAGAGTAACAAAATAGGGCTCTAAAAATAGAGGAATGTATGCTCTTTCTTCCTGTACACTTCACATAACTAGTATCCTTCTTGTTTAAGTGTAGGACTACCAAACCACAAATATATGGGCCTTAGGCACTGATGGGTTAAAGGAATTACAGTTCTGGTCAAATTGAACTTCTAAGATATCATTGAAATCAAAATTGTACAACTCAACCATGCTCGAATGGTAGAAAAACATACACGGCTAAGTTAGTATACTGTTTTCATTAAAAACACAGCCGTTAACACAAGAGGGCACCCTCTAGACACCAGTTAGTTTCCACATTTTCTTATCAAAACTAGTGAATGTGATATTTAGTTTATAATAGATAGATCATCGAAAACCATTAAAAAGCCACTTTGGTATATTCTCTAAAATGTGAAGGCATAAATTATCAAATAATAGACCGCTTCTGTAATGTATGCAAATAATATGCGTATGACGTTGGCAAGCTTAACAATAGTAACTAGGTCCGGCAAGCTAAGTTTGCCGGAGCTTGCCGGACCTAGTTACTATTGTTACGCTTGCCAACGGGGAGTCTGACGTCATGCGCATATTATTTGCATACATTACAGAAGCGGTCTATTGTTTGGGCCCAACATTTATTCCAATCAGATATTTGTATGGATATTTTCACTGTTTCTTAAAGTGATCCCTGTAAAGTGTCAGATATTGCACAAAATGATATTTGAGACATCAATCCTATATCAATATCATTGTAAAATACAATTGAAAGATTTGTGAAAGTTTGAAAGAAAACGACCACTGTTTACCTAGTGAAAAAAACGAATATTGAGTTAATATTTTATCACCGAATACTGATGGCCTGCCGTAGATTTGTCGCAGTAATAATCGTCCGTTTGACGATATCCGCACCCGTCTATACAGACGGTACAGAATTTGCGCACGCTCGGCTCAACAGTCGGGTACATCGATCGCGTGGTGCGCCGACCGGACGTGTTCAGCTACGGCAATTGTACTTTTTACCAAAAGCGTTGGTCAACGCTTTTGAGATGATGATTTTTAATGATATTTATCTTCATACTAAAGGAACATTTGAAAAAATCTCACCCTATTTTATTCTTCTCTTACCATGAGCTAAACAACACGGCAGAAGAGAAACGAGGAAGCTCCAAGTAATTTTCGTGGAGTTAGACACTTTACTTGGATCACTTTAACCTATTCTTATCAAACAAATAATAGTTACCTCACAAATAAATACCTTTTTTGAAGTGCCCTCTAAACCAAAACTGTACTATCCCTTTAACCTTTTCCTTGGTTCTGCCGTGACCTTGGTTCATTTTCTTTTCTTGCTGCTTTTATTTAATTACTTTATCCTGATCATTGACGGGAAGTATCAGAATTCAGTTACTATGGACGATCAAAAGTATCCAAAATCTGATACTTTCAAATTCAATCCTAAATATCTCCATAAGAACGGAGACATTTAAAAAATAAAAACCCATTTCATTCTTCTGTTACCATAAGCCAAACAACAAGGTACGAGAGAAGTGTAAAAGCTCCAAATAGTTTTCGTCGAATTTGACAAAGTTAATGGATCACTTTAACCCATTTCTTTGAGATGCTGTAATCCACATAGACGTTGTTCATTGTCCACCCGGTTCTTGTAGGCAACGTGTTAACCCTTCTCTAACCCTTCTCTTGGTTCGGGAAGAAGTGATGCAATGTCCTGCTGTGACCCGGGTCAGATTTCCTTTTCTTGCTGCTGGAACTCGAACCAGAATGACTCCTAGGAGTGTGAAGAGAAAACAATGGGGTCAAATTATATCTGGCAAAAGTGTACTTATTTGTATCATCTGGCCCCATTTTATAAAACGTTTCAAATTTATTTCAATGTCCAATTATACTAACTATGTCAACAGCAAATGAATAATAATAATAATGAAACATTTTTATATAACGCGTAACACATAAGCAAAATTGCATGTCTCTATGCGCTTGGAGCAATGCACTTGGAGCTTGGAACATGGAGCAATGCAGCGTAAAGCAGTTGCCATAATAATTAAAATAATTTGAAAGTTACAAAAATGCGAACAAGTTTTATGAAACGGGGCCCTTGGCTACTTGACTTTTATTCCTCTATGTCTCACTATTACATACTCTATGAACTAAATTTAATTCCTAGGTAGATTATAAAGATGGTCTTTCACCTCCAACAGTATAATGGGTGTATAACTCTTCAAATAAACCAGATTTCTGACAATTAAATTTCAAACGATACAACAGTTTAGATTTCCTTTCTCCTCTGTCAATATTTCTTTGGAATCTAGTTTATACAGTGGAACCGCATTGTAACAAAAACATTAAGACCATGACAATTATATAGAGTGACTTGTTATATCAGGGTGAAAAAGGTAGAGAATGAACAAAACTTGAACTAGCAAAATTACCTTGTTTTATTAAGCGGGTTTGTTATATTTAGGTTTTTATAACAAGGTTCTGCTGTACAACTCTTCCAAGACACATTTGTCTCTCCTCAACTTGAAATGCTCACCTTTTCATTTGTGATGCCTTCTTTGGACTTGTTTTCTTGTTGGTCTCTGAATGTGTGGAACTACCAGGAACATCTGTGTCAAAACAATTTAAGAAATCACTTTCACATTTCAAGAAATCACATGATTTGTTACTGAAATGTATGATGTTTTGTTGTCATTTAAAAAAAAATCCAAATGAAGATACACATATTTCTAATTTTTGAATATGTCCCTGCCTTTATAGAGTGTCGTGGTATATTGGTTCGGGTCTTCGTCAAATATCAGGGTCGTGGGTTCGATACTTTATCCACATTTGCTGCTCTCAACCCAGGTGTAGTAAATGGGTACTTTGCAGGAATGTATTCCTTGAAATGCTTCAGCGCTTGAATAAGGCTGCTCGGCTAAAGCCAAGGTAATAATGCTCCGAGCGCTTTGAGACTTAACTGTAATAAAGCGCTTTATAAAAATGGACAATTATTATTATTATTAGAGACATTTGAGCTCATGACCAACAATCAGATCACCATTCTTTATGCAAATCTATAATAATGGTTATTTCTAACACAATGAAGCTATGTGACCCTCGGAATAACAGTCCCTACTCCCAAAGTCATATCATTTCATTAGCTCTTCAAGATACATACAGGTACCAAACTTGATGGTAATTAATCGATCGGTTCTGGATGATTAGATGATTACAGGAACAGGACAAACGTAGACATGTGGACGCCAAACAAACACAATGCTTCCAGCCACTTCATGACGGAGTCATAGAAAACCCTCACCTTTCTTCAGAATTTCTTCAATGGCCGACTTGTTAAGGCAGACATCGATGTGCTGATTGAAGTCGTCCAAGCTTCTGTATTCTCCTTCGACCCCACATATTGGACAAGTGTAGGACTGACTGGATTCTGAATTCACAGTACTCTGAGCATCAGACTTGATACTGACATTGGGTGTCGAACAACCTTCATTAGCTTCGGCAAAATCATTCCCCATTCGGTCCTGCAATTGGGTAGATTCATAATCATGCACTTCTGCCTCGAACGTAGGACAATTTGTCCTCTTCAAAGTGTCTGACTGGTATGCCGAGTCTCTATTTGTCACCGTAAGAACATTTCCTTTTTGCTCTACACCTGATCGTCCTGATGAATGACTGCCACTCGTCTCTGGATGATCAGTGTCCATCACAAAAGCAGGTGCACATGCAGGATGGATGGAACTCAAATATATTTCTCTGTCTGACTCCTGGACAAACATGGATCTGCTTTCTCCTCTTTCTCCTTGTCCAGCACTGTTCAATTCAGGAAGAGTCCAATGAAGTGATTCACTGGTACTTGCATTGACTGTAACCAGAGGCATGTCACCACTCTCACAACTAGTTCTTGTTGAATCAACTCTGTGTATTTCAGTGCCTTTGGGGCTCACAGAAGTGGCCTCTGCACACGTTGGTGATGCACCATCCCTGGACTGCATATGGTGCAAGTTTGGAAGCACGTTGTGTTGGGATTGTTGATTGTTCTTGGATGTCTGCTTCTTCTGGAAGATATCCAACAGAGAACCCTGTCTGGTCTTTGGGGCCTTGCTGCTGTCTTGAAGAGCTGACAATCTTACTCCTGCAGATTTCAAACATGAAAGAGGGAAAGAAGTATTATTTTAACTCATCATTAGCAGAGCTACCAACATTGAAATTCAACAATCAGGAAGATCCATCAGAAATGAGGGATATACATGAATATCAAATGGATACAACCCAATGACAATAATATTTCAATAATCAGGGATATCTTGGTCTATTTTCATGGAGTCTCCTGAGAAATCAGAGACTTGGCAGCTCAGCATTATATTGTACTAGCACATTGCTGTAAGGTCTCTAAATTGCTAGCATATATATTTTGTTATCATATCCTTCTTAGAAGAAATCAGTAGAGATCCCTGTCTAGCCTTTGGGGCCTTACAAGCACTATGTGAGTAGCAACCATTATTACTATTATTTGTAGAACCTTTCTACGGTATTATGGTTGAAACAATTCACTAACCCATTAATCTCAGTCTGAGGGGCTGTGGATGACATGCCCTAATCTCTGTCGTAAGCAGGTTCTTGGCGATGGCGTAGATTTCTGCAGCTGACCGTATAGGTGCCTTCACTGACATGGACCTGGTTTTCACGTCAAAGTTGACCGTCTTGAGCTTGATGGTCACCGTCTTACCCTGGTTGAAAGAAACGCTCTCACAAATTTACAACAACACAATACAGTCAACCTCGCATAACTTATAAGTTGAATGGAATTCTGTCAATTCCAATATCATGGACAGTTTAGAAAGTGGAATCCATTAATACAAGAAACAGGCACGTCAGAATTAATTGGTGAGTGAGAATGGTGTTAAGTTTATTTTGGGGCTAAAGTAAGCATACCTTCTTGTAAGTCAGCAACTGGTTCTCTATGCGATGCCAAATTTCCACATAATAATTCATTCTAATTTTGGGGAATAATAGGGTGTCTACAAGGCACCAAAATTCAAAACAAAGATTATCTCATAAGTACAACAGATTACTAATAAGCACCCTTATCTTTCTCACCCAAACAAATGAAAATCTTGAGTGGGTTAGATCCCACCACACTCTACGTGATCGAATTTTGACCCGGAAAACCACTCTGGATCTGAACTAAACTAAGACTTGTGTATTTAATGCATGTTGTATAGTTCAGATCCTTAATCGTTCGTCAGATTGTATTGGATCGTGAAGTGTAGACAAGGCTTAATTTTAAGGGCCACTTTCTTATGAGCCCCACTTTTCTAATGGTCCAAACCATAAAACATTGTACTCCTTGATTTGTAACCTTGTCATTTGTAATTTGATGGTTGAATAAACTAAAATGAAATTTATACTTACAATGACCTGCTCTTCCCTTAGTTCTTCAGCCAAGGACTCGCACAGCTCCTGGCATTTACTGTACAGTTCACTAGGGCTGCTGATCTCTCTGAAGGTTCTTTCGTTGCTAATACTTTTCCTCTCACCATCCCTTCAGATATCAAAGAGAATAAATGCACATTTACCAATCATGGACATAAAATCATTAGTTGAGTATCTATTTCAAATCTCTGTGTTGTCAAAAGATTGCTGAGTAATAATCTCCCTGGATGTCCTCTCTGTCCTCAAACTTTTCCTCTCACCATCCCTTCAAAGATCAAAGAGAATAAATGCACTTTTATCAAACGTTGACACGTTTATCATTGTCAGGCGAGGTGCATAAAATGGATTCTGGCAGGGTTCTTGCTTGAGAATAGGAATTGTTAAAAGGTCTGGATTGTGTGCAAAAGGAAATTGGAACCTCTGACTGAGACCCCTGAGGGAAGCACTGCCACACGCATTGGTGACTGGATTGGTTAGAAGAAGTATCAACCAGTGAATTGACTAGTTGTATTCACATTCTACTCGTACCCATTTATACACCAACATATTCGTACAGAGCAATAAAAATAAATGGATTTATATCTATAGGACAAATGCAATAAGCATAAACTGATTACAAACTCTGGATCCTATGATTGGTTGGCACACGCTCTACCAATCTTGCCACATTACATGCAGAGAAAGAAAAAGAAAATCAAGATATAATGTATGTGGTGTTATTTGAAATTATTTGCTAACCTTTCTATATGTGTATAGTAGGGAATACCATGCCTGAAGCAAAAGAGTGACTTGAAGCAGTGATGTCCTTGAATAGATTTCAAAATTTAGAAGGAGAAAGAGAATAACATGACTTGACGCAATGAGATTTGAAATAATTGACCCACCTCTCTGCATGTGTAGAGCCGAGGCCTACGCTGATATGAAGAAAGTGACTTGATGGGGTCGGTTAAAAAAAAAGAAGAGTTTTAAAAGTTCAGAAGAGGGAGAGATGAGATCACACTTTGATTAAATGTGATTTGAAATAATTTACCCACCTCTCTACGTGTGTTAGTGCCAAGACCAGAACATAAACTGGTTACAAACTCTGGATCCCATGATTGATAAGCATGCGCACTAGCATTCTTGACACATCACATCAAGAGAAAGTAAACAATTATTTGCAAACCTTTCTACATGTGTAGAGCCGAGGCCTAGGCCGATGCGAAGGAAGTGACTCGATGAGGTCGGTGAGAACAGCAGATGCAATAGAGCCCTCTCTTGGTAGAGATCTGTACAGGTTTGTACTCCTAGTGCACTCAGCATTCTCTCCGTCACCTTTCCTACCCCAGATATCTGGAAGAGTCAAATACAAAATATATAAAAATCGTTATGAAAGTGGAAAAAAAAGAGAGTAGGAACTAAAATGTTGTAAGATGAATCCCAAATTACTTTGTTCTGTTTACAACAGAATTAACATCATCGTTGTCCTCATCGTCATCGCCGTCATCATCATCATCATCATCATCTGATTATAGATATCATATCATATCATCATGAGCCCAGTAGCTCAAACAATATTGGTCACTGGGTACAATTCGAATCTGGCACAATACTCTTGCTTGTGTGCACATTCTCAACTCCCCTGAGAGGTGTGAAAGGTACATGAGGCATGTTCCAACCTGACCAGATAATTTGAATATTAATTTAGCAAAAATAAATCAAGGGATTTTTCATATAATATAGATTTAAATGAACGTTTAACATCATCATCATCATGTTTCTGGATAGAGGGCAGCTAAGTGGACTAAAACAAATATTTGATCTACATGCATGCACTCTTAAAGAAATAATTCCAGTCTTGGAGGTTAATAGTCAGTTTAATAGCAAATGTACCTTTCTAATGGGTAGGTCCTTGATGAATTCCATAACAGCTTCTCGTGTGGGCTGGATCCTGAACTGTCCATTGGGCTTGTTCTTATCAGAACAAATCTTGGCTAACATGCAGTTAGGTGCTATGCCTGCAGTTTGAACAAAAATATTGGGAGAATTATAAATCATATTCTGACTGAACAATTAAGGATGAATCTAAGCATCTTAAATGGTCATAACATTCTAGAAAACTTGATAATACACAGTGAAATTAAAATTGAAAGAATAACATAAAACAAATGTCTGTATCTGTACAATCATCTATGTAGGCTACATCATGTCATAATTACTAGGCTTTATCAATAGTTTAACATTATTTGCAACCCTAAGTCTATTAACATGCATATTTGGTCATTCTTGTTTTCATTAAAATACTTGATTGGGCCTCCCTGGCAAAAGGAGTTTAATTCCATGTTTGTACCTGCACTGGCTGTAAGCTGGGTCCTCTGCTCAATCCTGAACCGGATTTCTCTGACTGCTTCTTCACACGTCGGGCCAAACGTCTCACACCTCTCGCTCTCTTCAGCCATCCTGTTGCATTCCTCGTCCGTCATACTTTGCTCAACTTCCTTCACACTTTCTTCATCGTCATTCATGTTTCCTCCCTCTGCTTTCATAATCCTTTCCTCCTCCTTCATACATCCTCCATTTTCCTTCACATGTTGCTCTGGCGGCTGAATTGACTTCCATTCTTCATCTTCAGAGTTCCCGCTATGTCCCTCATCTATATGTGCTACTATGTCCTGTTGTGGGTGAATGTCACTTTCAGGCAAACAAGCCTGTTCTGAGTTGCTCACTGATTCCTGCTTTACTTCACAATCATGCCTGCCCAGTTTCACATTTTTGTCTGAACTTGCAGAGCTAGCCTGTTTACTCGCTCTAGGATCATGGCTCATTTCACCTTTGTCTCCATGTGAAGAACTAATTTTTTTATTCCAATCTGAGTCTGAATTAATTTTGTTATTCAAATCATAGTCAGAATTCAATATGTTATTTGAATCGGAGTCAGAAGTGATTTTGTCAGTCGAATCCGAGTTAGAATGCACCTTCTCGTTCTCAATTGTTGATCTGTAAGGAAAGGTCCTCTGCTCAATGCTCATGTTCCGCCTCTTGACCAGATGGTTGGTCAGGTCAAAGTACGCTTCGTCCAGACTCATAGGACAGAAGTTTGGATCATACTCGGCAAGGATAGCTCTGACTTCTCGACTGACGGCCCGATACTTGTCGAAGTGTGTAGGCACGATGACGAGCTGAGGGCATAGCTTCTTGCCGATGAAGCCCGGCATGGCAGCACGGACTCCAAAACGTCTTGCCTTGTAGTTTGAAGTAGACTGGAAAGTGGAAACAAATAAAAATGCTGAAAATGAATACCTCTTTCAAAAAGTATGACTAAAAGAATGGATGCTCTATTCAATTACATAGAGCATCTTTTCTTTTAGTCATGCCGTGGGCACGTCTTGGTAGAGAATGCCAAAAGATGAATGTTAATGCTAGTTGGAGATTAAAAGGAATATTTAAATAGAACTGAACAACTGAAATTTTCTTTAACAAACTATTCATTTATCATTCATAATCATTCATATTTCTAAATTTGACTTTCAATAATTCACGTGCTTGTACCTCAGAAAAAGAACATCCCTCACCTCCACAGCAACACAGAACATGTCCATGTCCAGATGACCTTTATAAAGACTTGTTTATAAAGAAAACAGAATGACCTATAAACTTTAGGCTAAGGATTGACACTAGCATATGCTCCATTACCCAGGGCAAGTTAAAAAAAAATAGATGTCGGGCAATTAAAAAATAGATGTCGGGCAAGTAAAATTAGATATCGGGCAATTAAAAAATAGATGTTGGGCAAGTAAAAAATAGATGTCAGGCAAGTAATATTTCATAAATGGTCTAGTTTGGTTGGCAGATCAGGCAACTTACATTTCTACTAAACTACCAAAGTAGGATGTTGTTCCTAATGTGTAAATCTCATCTAGAAGTATGCAGGCAAGTAAATGTTCTGTTTGGACAAGTAGTAAAATTTGAATATTAAAGATTTTACTTTGCCCAAATGGGCCAGCACAAGAAAAGTTAGCGTGGAGGCCAATTGCTTTAACCTACAACTAACCTACCAGCATACCCATGCCTCCTACAGCCATGGGCTTGTCCCTCAGAGTAGGGTCATCTCTCATCTCCACGGCAGCATAGAACATGTCCATGTCCAGATGCACAATGTCTCTTGTCATGTCTCGACCTGCCTCCAGCTCTTGTGCCATGGCATCCATCTGTGCGAAGGTAAAGTAACCAGAAAAAAGACTCAAGATTAGCACTGGCACCAAAAGTAAGCCTCGGACCATGAAAATGTTATTATATTAAATTTCAAAATGTCAAATTCTGCTTGCCTGTCTAGAGAGCTAGGTAAAACAAGTTTACATTTGCAATGAACTCTATTGCTGTGCTTGAAGACACAATTTGATTTCAGTCTCTTTTAAAACTGTTAACAAACAAACACTCAAATGGGAGTGTACAGGGCTTGACACTTACACTTGCCCGGGCAAGTAAACATTGATGTCGGGCAAGTAAAATTTCTTAAATGGACAAGTTTGGTTGCACAAGAATTATGTAACTCCTTAGGTTTAAATCTCATCTAGAAATAAGTGGGCAATTAAACTTTCTGTTCGGGCAAGTCAAATTTGAAAAGTGATAATTTTACTTGCCTGAATCGAATGGCCCAGTGAGGATATAAGCTAGTGTGGAGGCTTGGAGTATACTATGCATTTATAATGTTCAATAATTTACTTCAATTGCCTGCTATTATGGATAGATCCTTACCTGAACAAGTGCATCTTGTTTCTGGGCATTGGTTAACTTTGAAAGAACCTCCATCATTCTGTCTATTCTCTCCCCAGTCTGCTGCTCACGCTTCTTCTGATTTTCAAAGAATCTAAATGTATAGATCATATAATTATCATTATATTAGTGGATCATAATTTATAATTAACACAGTCATGTATGCTACATTGTGACAACTTAATACAAGTATCATAACCTTTTTCTTTATGATGAACAAAATATGTCATTTGGCATTTCCAACAGACTTACGTACCTTTCATCTTTGATGGATTTAATTAATCAAATTAAAAAGTAATTTTCCATTCATAAACTTGATGCAGTGACCACTTAAAAACAAAAGAGGCCACTGCAGTCAGATGACCTCAATAGACATGTTCAATATTAATTGTTTTTCTCTATAGGGGATCACTATTGGTTGCAACTATGGGCAGGTTGGCTACTAAACACAGGTGGCCATTGACTGTACATATCATGGCTGTTGTCACCTTGAGCCCTTTGAAGCTTCCATGATGATCTTGTTGATCCTCTCTTTGTCCAGGCCTTCCATTCCTGCCTTGTGGACATTGAGCTCCATGTTGGACACCCTGACATCGCTCGAGGTCGATGCTGACTGGTTCACTTGGAATAGACCTGCACCAGGGAAAAAAAGGGAAATTTATTTTTCTGGAGCTACTTTTCAAGCTCGCCTGCATGAAAATAGCACCCTAAAAGAATGCCTAAAACTTGTATTGCGTTGAACTCTATAGATGTACATTTTCTGGGGTTCTTTTATTTATTGCAGTCTATAAAGGGATTTACCTCGACAGGATTTTGATATCCTAAGTTGCATAGATCCCCCACATCCACTGCAATATCATACATAACTAGAAATTGCGCGCTCGGCGGGTCGCGCAGCCGAGCACATGTATCCCCCGAACCAAGGTAATCTTAACTATTTCTTTATATCATGGTTACCATGGCAACCATGAATCCGCCCCACACCAAAATCAATAGGCTTCATCCTCTTTCCTTAATACACCTTCATACCAAATAAGAAAATGATCGGACAAGAACTCGGACCTGTAGAGCGTTCACATGGTAATCTTAACTATTTCTTTATATCATGGTTATCATGGTTACCATGGCAACCAGGACTCCGCCCCACACCAAAATCAATAGGCTTCATCCTCTTTCCTTAATACACCTTCATACCAAATTAGAAAATGATCAGACAAGAACTCGGATCTATAGAGCGTTCAAAAGGTAATCTTAACTATTTCTTTATATCATGGTTACCATGGCAACCAGGACTCCGCCCCACACCAAAATCAAAAGGCTTCATCCTCTTTCCTTAATACACCTTCATACCAAATTAGAAAATGATCGGACAAGAACTCGGACCTGTAGAGCGTTCACAAGGTAATCTTAACTATTTCTTTATATCATGGTTACCATGGCAACCAGGACTCCGCCCCACACCAAAATCAATAGGCTTCATCCTCTTTCCTTAAGACACCTTCATACCAAATTAGAAAATGATCGGACAAGAACTCGGACCTGTAGAGCGTTCACAAGGTAATCTTAACTATTTCTTTATATCATGGTTACCATGGCAACCAGGACCGCGCCCCACACCAAAATCAATAGGCTTCATCCTCTTTCCTTAATACACCTTCATACCAAATTAGAAAATGATCGGACAAGAACTCGGACCTGTAGAGCGTTCACAAGGTAATCTTAACTATTTCTTTATATCATGGTTACCATGGCAACCAGGGCTCCGCCCCACACCAAAATCAAGAGGCTTCATCCTCTTTCCTTAATACACCTTCATACCAAATTAGAAAATGATCGGACAAGAACTCGGACCTGTAGAGCGTTCACAAGGTAATCTTAACTATTTCTTTATATCATGGTTACCATGGCAACCAGGACTCCGCCCCACACCAAAATCAATAGGCTTCATCCTCTTTCCTTAATACACCTTCATACCAAATTAGAAAATGATCGGACAAGAACTCGGACCTGTAGAGCGTTCACAAGGTAATCTTAACTATTTCTTTATATCATGGTTACCATGGCAACCAGGACTCCGCCCCACACCAAAATCAATAGGCTTCATCCTCTTTCCTTAATACACCTTCATACCAAATTAAAAAATGATCGGACAAGAACTCGGACCTGTAGAGCGTTCACAAGGTAATCTTAACTATTTCTTTATATCAAGGTTACCATGGCAACCAGGACTCCGCCCCACACCAAAATCAATAGGCTTCATCCTCTTTCCTTAATACACCTTCATACCAAATTAGAAAATGATCGGACAAGAACTCGGACCTGTAGAGCGTTCACAAGAAAATCTCTGCGGCGGACGCGGCGGCGGCGGCGGCGGCGGCGCGACGAGGCCAAATCCATAGTATCCCCCGAAGTGGTTCGGGGGATACAATTAATATGTTGCAACTTGTAATGTATGCTTATGTAATATTTATTTTTTTTAAAGAGATGTAAAAAATAAAATTGAATTCAATTGAATTAAATTATGAGTTTAGGGGGCTCTTTTGGCTTTCCAGGAGTGAAAGAGCCCTGAACCCCAGTGTATTGTTTATCACTGACCTGCACCTGGGGCTAGGGAAGTAGTTTTTGGAGCGACTTGGTTGGGGGTAACTTCAGAAGGGAGCCTCCAGTCCTCCTCATCCTCTTCTCCTTCTGATTCCTCTTCCTCTCTTGGCTCAAGTACATCACTACCTTCCATTTCTGCTATGAAAAAACATACATGTAATATATATATGTGATGAGTAACGTTCACTGTACGTATATGATTTCTGTTCTATGAGGGCAATTAATATGAGAATCCAGTTTTGGGTTACATAATAACATAAGTTTTGTAGATAGCCAGGCCAAGTACTGAAGTAGAGTAGTATAGACCGTAAATGAGTGCTCTCTCTATACACCTCATACTCATCTCATCTCTAGACCTAATCCTTTTATACATTTTTGTAATATCCTTAATAAATTCAACTATCCCTTTAAGTTTTAACTATGAAATGAACAATGATTAATAATGATTAACAATGTCAATAAATTTGTTATTTAAAGAGAGGCAATATGAAGCTGAAAATGGCAGTGAAGACATATTGAACAATAAAACAATTGTGAGGGCTGAGCCTAGGCAGTGAGTGGCCAATCAAACTTGGCTGGGATCGTATTATTATTGGAGGTCGGGGTTAACACAAACAATTATGTAACAAGGGACAAAGGACTAATCACTAAAGAGGT
This sequence comes from Echinarachnius parma, assembly GCA_037951105.1. NCBI lineage: Eukaryota > Metazoa > Echinodermata > Echinoidea > Clypeasteroida > Echinarachniidae > Echinarachnius > Echinarachnius parma. The sequence goes on along the minus strand of JBAMJV010003909.1, from coordinate 159,445 downwards.
AACAGGGTATAGGGACAAAAGACGAATGAGTGTAAAAAATCAAAGAAAATATGTACTAGTAATATAGCATGCAAGATAGCAGTAACTAAAATTCAAAACATTAAAATGGCAGTTAAAATTAAAATGCTGTCTACTGACATTGACATTGCATGATGTCAATTGACAAAGTCAAACTCAAACTTTCAAAACAAAGTGACATGACTTTAAAATTAGACATTAAAATATAACAACTTTGCTTTATGATTGCACTTACATAACACACACGCACATATGAATCAATTAAATAATTCAAATTTAAAATGCTTTTTGATCATGATCATTCATTCACATTTTTTGTTTTCATTTTAATTTTAGTAAGCCAACAAAATATTGAATATGTGGGGCCACGTTTCAATAGTCGGCCCAATAGGCTACAATACAATACGGCTCAAAATCAATCATTTCTGGTTGATATTACATATTAAAATGAAATATGAAGGGCGTTAAATCTTACCGGAATTGTAATTGTACAGATCACGTCATGAGCGTATCAGATCGGATCGAGGAGTTCACACAAGATCAGTCAACTTCTGAGTTCGATTGAAGCCCCCGGGTAATTCGGATGGATCGGGCGTGAGCGCGCTCAATCGGCGCGCCGCGCCGGCAGTGTGGCCAGTGAAAAAAATGCAATTATGCTAGGAGAGCAGCGAAAATTATGCTATATCGCCAAAAATTATGCCAAACCCTCTTTCGGAGCCGAGTCTCGCCGAGAGTCATTTTTTAGACCCAGACCAGGGAATTTTGAGGCCAAGACCAGGACCCATTGGTTGAGAAAAATCCTGTAAGCGGGGGGGGGGGGGGGGGGGGGGGGTAGTCGTAGAAAATTTTCGAAGCCGAGACCTGGTCTCCAGTTCCAAATTATCAAGGTCTAGACCAGGACCCATTGGTTGGGAATCCTGTAAGCCCCGGGGGGGGGGGGGGGGGGGGGGGGTAGTCGTAGAATTTTCGAAGCCTAGACTGAGAATTTTCGACTTTTTTGAGACCGAGACCAGGTCCAGTCCCAAATTTTCGAGGCAAGACCAGGATTTGTACACAAATTCCGAGGCTGAGACCAGGATCTTCGAGCCAGAATTATGCTAAAAAGGGTCAAATTATGCCAGATTTCGTTAAATTTTTCGAAAAATTCGTTAAATTATGCTAGGCATAATGCTATATGCCAAAAGGGTCAAAATTATGCCAGAAAGCATAATTATGCCAGAACTGGCCACGTTGCGCGCCGGCCGGCGCGCGCGCGGCCGGCCGCGTCACGTCGGCCGGAGGCCGATTATCGGATACAGTACAAAAGTACGTGAGTGGTACCGATATTTCGTGGGTGCATGCACTTGCCCAAAGCAAAACAACTGGGCATGGGCGCGCACCCCCGGTGGGGGGGGGGGGGGGGGGGGGGCATTCGAATTATTTTTTGATGGGGGTGTGCCTCACGGAACTCTGAAATGGGGGTCTTAAGAGCTGACTATAAAGCACAAAATATAAGGTCTTTGGAGCTACAAAAACCCTGAAACGGGAGTTAAGGGGTCCTAAACCATCGGATATCTTGGAGCTACCAAAGGGCTACGAAAACCCTCAAATGGTGGTTCAAGGAGGCCAGGGAGCTGACTAGAAGAAGAATAATGGACTTGGCGCTACTCAACTACCTAGCCAAGTCATTCCGGGGGTCTCCCAGGGTGAAATTCCCATTGACTTATATTACCAATTGAATTCAATTGGTAATCAGAATTACCAATTGAAAATTACCAATTAAAAATTACCCATTGAAATCAATTGGTACCAATTGAAATCAATTGGTAATCGAAGTATATGGAAAATGGAACGATTACCAATTGAAATCAATGGGTACCCATTGAAACCCATGCCAATGGGTACCAATTGAATTCAGTTTCAATGGGTACCCATTAGAATTTCAATGGGTACCCATTGGATTCAATGGGTACCCATTGGATTTAATGGGTACCCATTGAATTCAATGGGTACCAATTAAAATTTTAACTGGAATTTCGTCCTGGGCTATGGAGCGCCAATTTTTGAAAATCGGGTATCTTGAGAGCGGCAATCGGGTGTGAAAACGGGGGTCTTGTAAGTTGTAAGCGGCACATACCCCACCACTATTTGTGAATAAACCTCTTTGTTTTCAGCAAGTCCAAGCTCAAGACATGACAGTAAACATGTTTTCGCCTACCCGACCCTCATCCCCACCCCCTCATAGCCCATATGAATGGCGTAGCCGCCTACTACTGGAATAGGGGGTAGATGCCTCCCCCCCCCCCCCCCGCCCGGCCCGACCTATACATTGTCCTAACCCTTACCCTATAGGGGCCTATAGGCCACCCAAATGGGTGAATTAGACCCGTATATATTGTCTTCTTATAAATAGTTAGATAAAGTGTGCCTCTCATTAAAGGAATACTTGAGTGTTGGTATAGGGGGGCACTTCACAAAATATTTTTTTGTGAGATAATGAAAAACTGACTGTCAAATTTGAAAGAACATACAATTTTAATGACAGAATAAACTTTATTTGAACAAAATCGGTTCAGAAACGGCTGAAATATCCATAAACATATTTTTATTCAAAAATTCTTCACCAGGGGATATTTTGACTTTTTAGAAAAAAAAATTTAAATTCTGAAAAAAAATTTGAATAGGTTTTCAAAAAGTTGTTGATGATATCTCTATTGAATCATTATTTTAACAAAACATTAAATGCACAATTTTGTATGAAATATGGCTAAAACCAATTATTATTTTAGAGAGCGCCTTCTTGAGTTGTAACGGCTCTTTTTGAATGATAACAGGGGTTTTACTTAGTCGTTTGTAATTGTGTATATTGTGTATATGCTTTTCGAGCATGGTGAAGTTATAACTATTATTTTGTACCGTAATGGTGCAGGTTTTGGTTACTAAAGTTAAATTTGACCAATACTCAACTATCCCTTTAACTTTAATAAAAAAATGTTATAACTTTATAAGATGTACATAATTGTTACTATTGCCTTCTCTTGCCATTTGCCAATGCCGATGGCACATTTTTTTTACAACATTTGTATGTTTGAAGACCAAATAAAATATGTAATATATCTATCTATATGATATAACCTGCATAACCTGCTTTTGTTAGTGTATACGCTCAAATGCGCTCGGATGACGTTTCATATGGCACAGTAATTTGTTTTAAATCCCATAAAATTATAATGTGTCATGCATCTCCAGTCCTCTGATGAATATACATGCTGTCACGCTAGTGTGTTCCAGGCTTTTGATGGAGCTGACCAAGTGTCCTTGACATTAAATATCCTCTTCCCCTCACTTGTTTATCCACATTAGACTCTTCTCGTTTAATATCTCTATGTTTGCAATATATTTTGAAAATTTATAATGTGCGTCTTCGTTATATATAATTGATGTTTCTAACTTTCTATGCTACACCGTCCAATTTTGACTTGTCCTATAGGCCTTGCAGTTCGCTGCTGATCTCCGCACATCGGAGGAATAAATACTAGAAGAAGAAGAAGCTAGTGGTCAAAGGATCCTCGAAAGAGTAACTTGTACAGTAAATTATTCAGGAGAATAATGGAGGGATATAATACGTTACCCACTAATTCTAGAGAAAAAAAATCAGAACTTACAAACTGGCCAGGGAAAGAATTATTTATTTATTTTATTTTAGGGGGCTACTTTTTCAATATGATGGACTTCACAAAATATTGCACATAACACACTAAGGTAATTTAAAATGACATGTTTCCTTTCTATATAGATATAGATTTGACCTCACTTGTATATTCGTTTCCTAATTATCCTTTCCTGTATTTTTCCTATCTCTCATACCTTTCGTAATAATTCTAGACCTGTCTCCGCTCAAACTCTGACATCACAATGCTCCAAATTCCTAGATCCCTGACCCTAAATACGGCGTCAACTCATTTTTTTTTACATAATATGCTCCACGAATGTGGAACGATCTCCATATGGCCCATCCCTATCCGACTAGCACTCTCATTAGACTATTAAAAAAAAAACTACTCACTGGCTCACCGGCAAGTGCCAAGTTCAATAAGTAAACCTAATATTAATTATACAGTAATTTATACGGTAAAAAAGAATTGGGAAACAAAATTACAAAAGATTCAAAGAATTGTAGATAATTGGAAAAAAAGAAACCTTACACTTTTTGGTAGAGTACTTATTGTAAAAACATTGCTCATTAGTCAAGTTGTTCATTTGATAATGTATTGTTCGGTACCACAACATGTAAGAAAACGATAGAACAAATTTTGTATAATTTTGTTTGGAATTCAAAAATAGACAAAGTTAAAAGAGAAACAATTATTAAAGATTATCATGAAGGTGGTATTAAGATGATCGATATTGAAAAGTTGATTATAAGTTTCAGATTAAAATGGCTTGGTAAAATATTAGATGGTTCAGATGGCTTTTGGAAAGAGATGTCAAATTTTTATTTTCAATCTTTAGGTGGGCTAAAGTTAATTATGAATTGTTCTATTGATGTATTCATGGTAGACACATACTTTGTTAACAAATTGCCACCGTTTTATTTAGAAATACTGAAATCATGGGTCATTATGAATACACAAAATGAAAATAATAGTGTTGATTTAGATAAACAGATTATATGGTATAATAAATATGTAGTATTTGAAAAGAAACCTTTCTTTTTTAAGAACTGGTACTCAAGTGGAATAATTTATTTGAAAAATGTTTGTTTTGATAATAGATTTATTACAACATCAACATTAATAGAAAATGTTCGTAATAAGAAATCAAAAGTAATTGTAATGTTTGAATATTTTAAATTACAAAAAGCGATACCCAAAGTATGGATGAGTAATGTGAAAGAACCAATATGTTTAGAAATACCAACAGTTTTGATTGGAGGAAAAGAAAGACTTATTCAAAAAGTACCAAGTAAATTATTTTATATTTTTCTTTCGAAAAATGGAAACACAATTGAAGGCCCATCATATTGGGTAAAGAAATTAGATTGTTATGTTGATTGGAAATATGTTTATAAAAGAAATGTTGTGTGCATTAAGGAGAACAAATTAAGACAATTCAACTTTAAAGTAATTTATAATTTGATCGCAGTAAAAAGAAAATTATTTTAGTGGAAACTCAGCGATAGTGATACATGTGAAACTTGCCATTGTCGAGAAGATTTATGTCATGCTCTATTGGAATGTAAAATGAATGAAATATTTTTTAGAAACTTTACGCAAATGGTAAAATATGTTTATAATGTAAATGTAGAAATTAATGTATTCACATTACTGAAAATAAATGTAGAAGACAAAATCAATGATATTTTAACTATAGCTTTTTGGAGCATATATAAAATGATAGTTATCAGAAATCAATCAGGAAAAGATGAAAGAAGCACAAAACTATGGTTTACATTCTTAAATGAAGTTCACACTCGTATACAAATAAATGATTACTTGCATAAAGAAAACAAAACAAAATTGTATTATTTACCATTTATGATAAAAACATATTTGTAATGTCTAAATTGATATAAAAGAGAAAATTATTGAAACATGATTTGTTAAACTGTATGGAACTTGAAGTGAAATCAATAAATGCCTGGAAAGGTGAAAGAAAAAAAAAAAAAAAAAAAATTATACAGTAATTTATTATGCGTATTTGCATGTTAATTTTCTTGTTATGCATGTAATTGTATTTGATATACAGTGTAACCAACAATTATTTGGACACCCTGAAAAATAGGAAACTAACTATTTTGATAATTTTTCAAAAAGAGTCTTATATTTTTATCTTGATTTAAACAAAGCAGCATTTACTAAACACATACAATGAATTTTAGGCAGCTTTTTACCGAACATTTTCTTCAAAATTTGTTCTAGCATCATCTAAATTAAAGTGATTTTTTCAAGGTGTCCAAATAATTCTTGGGTACACTGTATTTAATGTATTGATTATCATGTAATTCATTTGTTTTTATATTTTTGCTAATTTTGTAGTTACGTATAATTATGTAAAGCGCTATGAAACATTAATTTATGTATTTATAGGCTTTAGCGCTATAGAAGAATTTATATAGTAATGTTGTATGTATTGTATTGTATTTAGTGGGATTGTGGGAACATGTGCTGGGAAGTGGTGTACTAGTAACTTTGAAAGCAAAAAAAGGGACACATTTCTCTTCCCCCCCCCCCCCCCCCCCCCCCCCCCCAGCCCAGCCATTGTTTATAATGATTATTTCTCATGAATATATTATATGGAACTGATACAATAAAACTGTGATTACTGTACTACATTATGATTGCATGCATATAATAGCACCGTACCACACCATCACCCATGAAAACAGAGCTTTGTCGCCATCTAGTGACAAATTATTTACATGTCTATAATCTCAATCTCTAATTGGATTTTAAGTCACATGACTCTGTATTGGCCAATCAATTTTCTCAGCGGCCCGTTCGAAAGGCAAATTCGTGTGTGTATTTTAAACGTGTAATAATTACGTCGAAGTGTGCTGAGCAGCCGAGGTTTTTCCATCATCAACAAAGACTAATTGTTTAATTTCTGTCTTAATTAGTACTGAAGCTACATTTTACAACCATGAGTTCGAGTGCCAAGAACATTTATTATTCCGATAAATACTTCGATGGTGATTTCGAGTATAGGTAAGCTAAAAAGTAACAAAAATATGCCGCTGTTTTGAAGCGAAGCTCGAAGCGAGGACAAGGTGCTCCGCCGCCTCAACTCAGCGCCTGCAATCATTTGCACTGCACTAGCACTCAGTATGCGACGATATGACCGTCGCCGTTGCAAATTATAATTGCAGCTCCGCGCTGCAGATTCAAACTTTTCTCTTTCTCAACTCAGCTAAACTCTCGCTAATCAGCCAACTAACCTGCTGGGTTAAACAAACACTTGCTGCTATGAATTATTAACTGCTAAGTTATAAACATGTTTAATTAATCTAATGTGCTAGACTATTATTAAATAATAATTTAATTGGTATTAATTATTTTAACCATTACAAAAATTATATCAATTTTCAAATTCTAATTTGAAATTTTGAGAGTGCGAGTGATCAGTGAGAGTGGACTAACTAAAGTGACTGATATTGCTAACTATTAACTGACGTGACTAAGAGTAAGAGTTGACTAATCAATTATCATCTGATGAGTGATGAGAGCTGAGAGTGCGACTGAGTCGGTGAGTGAAGGCGCTTGCGGGTGCCTGGCTGCCTTGTCCTTGACCTTGATGTAGATCGACAAGTCAAATGTATTGTTTTCATGGCCTCTTTTAGTCTTTAAAGTTTTACAGTTTTACTTTTAGTTTTACATTTATGTTAATTGCAGTCTTTCGGTTTATTTATTTTAACTTTATAAGTACTGCAATTAAATGTAAACATGGTAAAAGGCCATGAAAACGATAGATTTGTCGATCTAGGTTTGAGCCCGCTAGCATGTACGCAGCCGCACTCCGCAGGTCACGTGATGTCAATTTGTTAGCGCCATGTTTTTGCTCCACTCCACTCCACTCGTAAGAGGTCGCAGAAATATAAATAAATTTTCTCTGTTTAGCATATGATCGAACTGTATTTTCATAATTAATAAGGAGGACTGCTCATTCATTGTTCAACGTTACAGCCTTTTTACAGGCACAGATTATTCATGTCAATATGTTCTGATCGTTGTCAGAAGGAGATACCATTATGTATTATAACTGGTTTCCATTTTAACAAGGGGGGGGGGGGGGGGGGGTGGTCAATCAATCATTGTTAATCTAAGAACTTAACATTAATATAACTATCCAAAAACTTCATTTTGAAGTCAAAGTTATTAAAAACGCCATGGCATGGGCAAAGGGAACCTTTAAACTTGATTACACAAAAAAAGTTAATAAATACACAAAAAAGAAAATGGTGTTCCGAATGTATTGCGGTATTTGCGGATGCTATCCAAATGTCCTGTACCGTAGTATCTATTGGCAAAAAATAAAAGTGAGTTGATTCTGCATGACAAACACTAAATTTGCCATTCATTTGTAATTGTACACATTTGACAGGGATCTGCACAAATTTGTTTCCCACGACATAGCTAGGGCAAGTTTCTAAGAAAATGTCTTGCCTGAATGTGGAACCTTAGAAAGGAACTCAAATTACTCAATCACTAATTAAATTTGTCACTGTCAATTGTCATTGAGAAATTAGTGATTTACATTATACAACTGTTAAAGAAACAAGTTGTTACCTAGTTTCTTGAATGTTGTCCACATAATTATGTATTGTAACATTTATGTTAATCAATTACTTGCCCTTGTTCATTGCTGGGCAAATGACTTTAAATTACACTGTTCACTTGCCCTGGGTAAGCTGGCAGGTTGGTTTATAGAGCCCTGCTTGATGTTGGCACTTGGCAGCATATAATTAGCCAATAGAAGGTGGTTTACTTGCCGGGCAGCCCAATGAGCAATGACTCTTTTAGTTTTAGTCTTGCTGCACATTACCTTAAAAACAGTATGTGTGTTTTGCACTAAGTGAGCTGAAAAAAGCCCCGTAATAATTGACAATTTAAAAGCAGATTTTAGAGTGTTATTAATATTTTCATGCAGGCAAATTTGGAAAATAGTGGTAGCCCCTGAAAAATAACATTTCATTATTTATGAAACATGGGGCGGGCCATAAATAGTACACTGATCATACCAAATACCTCACACAATTTGTTTGTAAACTGTAAAGCTCCTCTAAAAAATGATTGTGTGTGCAACTGTGCATGGAATTTGCTTTTGCCTAGCTTTAAAAAAAGAAGGAAAGTATATTATGGAATAATTCAATACAGGCATGGATATAAATTAGTTCAACTTAGAAGGGATAGTTGAGTTTTGGTAGAGAGGGCGCTAGACTACTTTTGTTTTGTTTTGAGGTAATGAAAAACTGAGTGTAAAATTTGAAAGAGCATAATATTTAAATAATAAAATCATCTTTGTTTGATCAAAATCGGTTCAGAGACGGCTGAAATATCCATAAATATAACAATTTGTAATAAAGCTGGGGCCCCAGGTTTATTAGCGAATTTTGAACCAGCCGTTAAAAATTCAAAAAAAAGCTTCCTCTTTTCAAAAAGTTGCAAAATATTACAAAGGTATTTAAATAGTTGTTGGTTATTTCTCTATCTAATCAATATTTCAACAAAGCATCACATGCACAATATTTTATTCAAAATGGTTGAAACCGATGAGTGTTTAGAGAGCGCCCTCTTACGTTTTAACGGCTCTTTTTGAATGATAACATGATCTTTACTAGGTCATTTGTAATTTTGTGTTCCTTTCTAGTTATTAGTTTGTAATGTAATGATGCAGGTTTTGGTTACTAAAATTCAGTTTCACCAAAACTGTACTCTCCTTACCAGAACTCAACTATCCCTTTAATTACATGTACTTGTTACCATTTTGTTCAAAATATGTTTTTGAGGTTAATTTGTTCTATTGTATTTAATTACATGCGGTGTATAATATGCCCTTAATTCTAATTCATTTCTATTACCCCTCATTTCTTGACTCTTTTTCAGGCATGTCATGCTACCAAAGGACATTGCCAAACTCGTACCCAAACATCTCATGACGGAAACAGAATGGAGGAAGCTTGGCGTGCAGCAGAGTCAAGGATGGATCCACTACATGGTTCACGAACCAGGTATTTGATTGAAGCGGATAGAGAGTTTGCCTTGCCAATGCCAGTGCAGTGCTTGCCCTTAGCAGTGGCCTGATGTGGAAATTCCATTTAGCCACTAGGACTCTTCAGTCTTGTATTAGCCACCAATGTAGATCTGATCTATAATACACAAGTTTATAGTGGGATTTTATCTTATAATTTTGGCAACCTAAAAGAAAACTAAAGGGGCCCAGTGGGGTATTATTTGACATTTGTGTGCACTTTTACCAAATCATGAATATCTTTCCAACCATTGTCTAGAAGCTGCCCCCTAGGGCCCCTACAAACCATACATTGCTGGAAAGCTAATTTAACACAAACAAAATAACAATAAACTGTACATGCACACACACATATGATTGTACAAACAAACACCTTCAACCTCTCTTTTCATGATGAACTTGCATTGTATTCATGAAGAAGAACAATTAAATGTTTAGAACTTATTGTATAGATCTGTCCTAAACATGAGTGCAGGATTTTTGTCTACATTTGACATAATTTATTTAAAATCTCATTGTATATTAAACTCCAATGTTTTTGTTTTCGTTTTCATTTTCCACAGAGCCACATATACTGCTGTTCAGGAGAGCTGCCACAAAGCCACTCGGTGAGCGCAACCAGTGACATGCAATACCATGGAACCCCTCATCAACCAGTGTTACCAGCTATGATGTCATAACATGTAATGAACTGGAAAACAAAATAGGAGGAATATTGTTCTTCCTACATGTTTAAACCATCTTCATCCAGGATGAACCAGCACATAAGTCTTCAGGAGAGCTCTGAGAAACGTGGCTCAAATCTTGATTTCAGTATGCAGCTTTGTGGATTTGGTTGTATCATTATTGTACAGTGTGGTATACATTATTTTCAATAATTTGTATCTTACAATTCAAATTCGTCAAACTTAATGTATGTGGATTAAATATTTATTTTTACCATGTTTAGACTGGTGCCTTGCAAGTTTCAGAGTATTGTATTTGGACAAATTTGTCCCTGATTATTTTCCTTTTCCTTGTTTTTTGTAAACATACTAATATTTTGTCATTGTTGGTCATCATGTATTCTTTTGTATTGGAATCTAGATCTATCATATATGAATGATTTTAATTAGTTTAAATAAAATGGTATGCATGAGTTCATACAAATTCAATTTAAATTAATTTGTGTATTTGGAGGATATTCTAAAGAAAGAAATCGTCTATTGTTACTTTACCTTCCGGCTTCCCTATTTATTCTTTATGTAAAATTTGCAAACTTTTTGAAGAAGACTACCAAATACACCTTTACAAAAAAGTTAAATATGTTTTTTAACATTCTTCTATTTTATTTTGTTGGTGAATTGTAGTTGAATATTATCATCATATCATGACATAATTTAAAATGCCAAAGATTCAGGGAATGTTCTTCTTAGTGTATATATGGTGTTTAGAATATATGATTTGGAAAATTTAAAGTAGACAAACGAATGGCTCAACATTAACAATGGCATGCTGCACAAAGCCCAGTATGAATTTACGTAGGACCAACAAAAGGTATATAGAGTGGTGAAGTGTGATGTCATCTATGACGTCATAAATTTCTTTTTTTAGAATTTTCAAATTTGAACTTCATTTTCAGAAAGAGCATAACAAATAATGTCCAAATACCGAAAATCAAATGAATATGTTAAGTATTGGCTGAGATATGCCCATCCGAATGATTTTTTTTGTCAATAGGCAATCAGTGTTGTAGTGCTCTGGTTCATAACTTTATGAACCAGTGCACTGTAACACTGATCGCCCATTGAAGTAAAATTAATTAGGATGGGCATATCTCAGTCAATAATTTAGACATTTAGACATGATTTCTTATGCTCTTTCTGAAAATGAAGTTCAAATTTGAAAATTCTAAAAAAAGATTTTTATGACGTCATGGCTTCTGTACTCTATAAGGCTTGGGCCTTAGCCATATTTTTATAGCACGATCAGGCGATTAGATTTTCAAACTAACAATGACAGAATGAGAATATCTTGCATTCTTTCATTGCATGCCTCCCACATAATCACACTTTTGACAAAGAGATTTAGGGTGAGCTTTTGAATGGAGAAAGTTTACTATGAAATGTGATTTTAGGGTCAGTCTTTGTTTCAGGCTATAAAAAATGAGTTATTGGTTTGAACAGAACAACTGAACAAGCCTCTAGCTAAAATAATTAGTTTGGAGCACTGTATGAGGTTCCGTTTGATTTACATGTACCTTTTGTCTTGCAAGTTCTTTTACATACTGAACATTCTTGTACATTGTGCGCATATTTATACCTTAATTTGGGCTTATTTGGATATCTTTTAATAAGAAGCAGCATCAACTAGAAATATAAATGAAGCTATGATCTACTGATCTAATCATAATTTATTTATGGATACCAAATTGTAGATAGAATTTCATAAGCCAGGCATATCATAGCTTTTCGTACATAATGTATGAAGTTTGTAGAATATTTCCATACTCTATGATAAACAAGCTATTGAATTGAGTATCTAAGAGAGTGTAATGCAAACTCATATCAAACTTGTACAACATGTTTTAAAGTGACTGGAATGATTTAATTGTGAGAAACCAGTATTAAATACACTAACATTTCTATAAAAAAAGATGTCAAATATAAGATGGAAAGCATTAACCTGTTCCCTTTGAGTTTCTGAAATTCTCATAGACTTTGTACACAACCCACCCGGTTCCCGTAGTCGAGGGTTTAAAAGCAGTGTGATAATGTACTAAGTAAAAGGTAGCACTTTTTTTGTTTTTTTGTTGCATTTAGTATTTTATAAAATAGCAGAAAACAATCCAGTTTTATTTATTCTTGAAAAAAAGATTTGTTGACAAATTATATTTTGAGTTATTACAAGTGTCAAGTTGCGAGTTAAGCTTTGAGCTTGCATTGTTTCAGTTTTAGAAGGAAAGGGACATTTTTAATTCAAAAGTAGAAAAGAAAAAACAATGGCTAGTTTGCAAATCAGCTTTACTTTTCTTTTCAAGTGGTGCTTACATGTACAATGTATGTATGTAGTTCCGAAGAAAGGGAATGTCTATGTCCAGTTATATGGCAATGTCTTAACCTTTTTTTGTGTATGTCATTGAGGCCCAGTAGGTCCAGTGAAAACAAGATTTTGTCCCATTTTATTTGCACAAAGCTAAATTTGTTGGCCTGTAACAGTGGGCCAGTGCGGATTATGAGCATTGCTTTACACGTTTGGCTTTAATTTCACTTGTCTATGTACATGTACTTTGATTAATTTGGCTTGCTTTACGTGAAGTTCAAATTGATGTCACCCTTTATTATTTTCATCTGAAAAAAGAAACTTGCTTGAGAAATTGAGTTGTACATACTTTGTATATCAGTGGTCATAAGTACCATCAAAATACAATTTATTTTCAATGTGATTCTGACTTGAGAAGATATTCTTATTTATTGTGTACTGTATTAGATACAGTGAAACCTCATTATAATGAGCACCTCGGGTCCATTGAATTTACCTTGTTTTATCAGATATCTTGTTGTATTTGGGCTTAAAAACAATAAAATACATAGAACTTGGACCTGTGAAATTAGCTCTGTTGTAACAGAGCTCGTTATAAAGAGGTTCCAATGTATATGAATTAAAGGTGCACCTGTAAAGTGTCTAACTCCGCAAAAATTAATTTGAGCTTCCACATTTCTCTTATACCGTGTTGTTTGGCTTGCGGTAAGAGAAGACTAAAATAGGGTTAGCTCAAGAGCGTTAATGGACGGTCATAAACCTCATACACGTCATACAGTAATTTGTTGCTGACGCAAATTTTTGCTTTTTTAACCAGGAAAGCTGTGTTCTTTTTCAATGAAACTTTCACACATCATTCGGACATATCTTACAATGATTTTGGTATAGGATTGATGTCTCAAATGTAATTTTGGTCAATATCTGACACTTTACAGGTGCACCTTTAATGGGACAGTGGAGCCTCATTATAACGAGGATCCAGGGACCATGCTAAGGCCCTTGTCATATGAAGGTGTTAGATAAAGCTCTTTGTATTATTTTGTTTTACCCTGATATATTCAGTGTAACAAAGTAAACATCTTGGTCCAAAGTCCAAACTTGTTTTAAGGCAGTTCCACTGGACAAGTTTCTCAATAAAGGAGAGGTTTCCCCACCTTCAATTTATGTTTGATTATATTCTCTACACATTAAAACAATTCCATACTAATATTTCCAATATTTGCCCTGTGAGTAAGGGAGGAGCATCATCCAAAGTCACCTGTAGTACGGGCTTATCCCATTCATCACGTACAGCATTGGAGGCTGCCATTATATTGTTTGCAACCCGGATTTTGAATTGTTTGCGCTAAAGATTGACAATCAATCCTAAACAAATGAAGCTCTGCCTCTTTTTGTTAGTTCTTACAGCTCATAGGTTTTGGGCACAAACCAAAAGGCGAGACGAGAGGTAACAAAAAGAGGTGGTTGGGATTGATGTCACAAAAAATATAATGGCAGCCTCCATGGCATGCTGTACTTGATGAATGGGACTAACCCATACTACAAGTGACTTTAGATGGTGTTCTTCCCTAGCTCACAGGACAAAATTTTAAAAATATTGGTATGAAGTTTTTTTTCATATTTATATAGAGAACACACTCAAAAGTAGATTGTCAGTGGGGAAATGTCTCCTTAACCCATTAAAAAAAATTTTTTATAGTACTTTTTTGTATAACTATGTAGGAAATCCTTGCCTCAAAAGTCATCCATCAATCAAGTTCCATACAGCGGGTGATATACGCATAATATATCTATAGTCCCCATTTTATAGTAGTTGATAGGAATATTACAAATTTCCTAACTTATTCTAGATTATTTAAATGATCCATTAATTTAAAGGGCTAGTTTAGTTTTGGTTTACACTTAAGAGGGTGCCTCAGAAAATAATTAATTTGTGAGGTAATGAAAATCTAAGGGTTCAACTTTGAAGAGCACATGATTTTAGTGATAAAACAACAACAAAATCAAAATCATTTGATAAACAGCTGAAATATCAATAAATATATCCAATTGGAAATGGTTTCAAGGGGTAGTACAGTTTTTGGTAAGGCTGAGCTTTAGTAACCAAAACTTGCACAATAACTCTACAAACTAATAGTTATAACTCCACCATGCTCGAAAGGTATACAAAATTACAAATGACTAAGTAAACAGCCTGTTATCATTCAAAAAGAGCCATTAAAACACAAGAGGGCGCTCTCTAAAAAAGAATTGGTTTCAACCATTTTTCATACAAAATTATGCATGTGAGATTTTGTTGAAATAATGATTAAATAGAGAGATCATCAACAACTATTTTAGAACCTCTTTTGAAAAATTTTGAAAAAGTGTAAGCATTTTTTGAATTTGTTAAAAAACCATCGAATATATCTGGGCCCCAGATTTATTATGATCGGATTATTGATATTTCAGCCGTTTCTGAACCGATTTTGATCAAATAAAGTTTATTCTGCCATTAAAATTGTATGCTCTTTCACATTTTACACTCAGTTTTTCATTATCTCACAAAAAAATTATTTTGTGCAGCGCCCTCTATACCAAAACTGAACTATTTAATGCTTTCACTTTTTTGCAAATTTACCATAGAGGTATTGAAATAGTTGTTGATGATCTCTTTATTGAATCATCATCGTAACAAAATATAAAATTCACATTTTTTAATAAAAATGGTTGAAACCAATGTGTTTTTAGAGAGTGCCCTCTTGTGTTTTAATGGCTGCTTTTTAATGATAAAAGGTTTGTCACTTAGCCATTTTTAAGTTGTTTTATATTTTTGGGCATGGTGGAGTTATAACTACATGTATTAGTTTGCAAAGATATAGTGCAAGTTTTGGTTACTAATATTCAGTTTGACCAGAACTGTACTATCCATTTAATGGATCACTTTAATATACATCTATGATCACAAGCTAGAACAGGTATATTCTATGCATTTCAGGCACATGCACAAACTCATAGTCACTTGCACACATACACATAAAAACAAAACACACACACACACATACTCACGCAGTCGCCCACACATACACACACTAACACACACACATACACATGCACACACACATACACACCCACAATCCCACTCAAACATGCTTTCACTCTAGAAAACACATACTTTTCAGAACACATGATATTAAGTTGTATATTTTTGACATTTAATTTCACCACATTGTTTTTTTTTCAACTGCAGCAAATACAATATAATATATAATTATATACAAATGACACATAAAAATGTATAAAATAAACATGATAATATTGCATGATTTTTGTTTGTTTCAATCAAGAAAGGAAGATGCATGATTGGTGGATTGCATAATTTTCTTTTGATCTTTTTTTGTATCAATTATCAATATGCATATATTTAAAACCTTTATCATATAATGCAATTTGAAAATGAAAATCAGTCATAAGCACACACAGAATTTAGCTAAATTCTCATTGCAATTTTTGTACATGAAACTGAAACTAATACAAATGACCATCTTCCCTTGTAAAATACAAATGGAATGAACTATAGGCTACTACCAGCATATAATGATGAACAAAAGAACGTTTTGTAAATGGAGTAAAATATTGATTTGTGGTATTGTAGATTTTCTGGTGGATTGTTGATTAGCCCAAATTATAAACTCATCTAAATCTATTCACTGAAGATTTAAAACCTTCAGTGAACAGGTAAGTTGCCTGGTAAGCATAAATACACTATTAAAGTTAAATAATGGAAATTTAATCAAATTGAGCACTGATTAATAAATACTAAAATTTGGGCGGAACTTTTAGCCCATATATGGAAAACCATGGATAAAGCAATGAATACTGATATACATGTATAGCACATAATACTCCCATGTTTATGGTACAAAGCACCTTAAAACATTAATGCCCGAGATCTCAAGATCTTATAAGACTCTTGTTTTTTAACCCACTTTTCATCCTCAATGGTTCATTATTGATACGGTGTGCAATCCATTCACCCATCTTTTTAATAAGAAGCACAGAAAATTCTGCAACCCAGCAATACAAGGTTTCTGCTTTGAATGAGAATACGAAGCGTTGCTCATTATTGCTGATTTGCTGTTAACTTTTGCAGGACATTCAAACTGTTCTCAGAGGAGTGTTTGAACTATTCCACAAACTGCTGCATATCTGCTGCTTCCCATTATGCCTATCATGATTATATTTGATGTAGATGGCTTTTTTATCAGCAGATAACCAATGCTGCATATATTCCAGCGAGTTCCGCGTGTTCAGGCAACATCCAATCTTTGATATCAATCATGATATTAATTTTTTGTGGCAGATAAAATATCAGTCAGCACAAATTCTGCATCATAAATAAATGTCTTGCAAGCTGTACATGCTTGCACCAAGTTTGAGTTTAATCTCTGACTTCAACGATGAGAGGACACACAAATTCTGAATGCCTGATGCCCAGCGAGTGACTGGGGTACTTCCTCTTGTTGATAAGCACCTTCTCCGGACTGTGCGCACCTGGGCCGGGCTTTGACGTTGAATCGCTTGGAAGTTCGTTACGGCCGAGCATAGAGTAGCTGGGCTTCTTGAATTTTACGACGTCGGGGTGGACAGCGTCGTGGCTGCCTGGACCGGGGCACTTTGCGTGGTCCTCAAGATAGCTACCGGCATGTGGACGGCCTGTCATGGAGTGACTAGCGCTAGAGTACTTGTTAGGGATGTTGCTGCCGAGGAGGGCAGGTAGTGAGTAGTTGTTTGGTGCAGGAGCCTGGTCACGTTTCCTGAACCGAGTCCTGGCACCCATGGAATGGACTGGTGCGTGTCGCTCGCCCTGGGGGTGGACCTTCTCAGGGGAGTAGGCGTACGGGGATGGTGTGATAAATGTATCTGGAAAAGAACAAAGCAAAAAAAGAAAAAGGTTAATTATATATTTTTTATTTTGAGACACTTAACCCGTTGAGGCCGAATTGATTTTGGTATAACACGCATTCTCCATAGAATCAAGAACGAAATATTTCGGGACCAGTCCTCAAAGGGTTAATTACAAACTTTTCAAAAATTTGAATTATTTCATGATTTAATAATTCCCCATTCCAAACATTTAATTAAAAATGTAAAAGTAAAAGACTAACAAAATATTAAGATAAAAATAACACATTTATATAACATCTGACAATTATATCAAAACTATATTATCCACTGCGTGTATGTGTGCGTATGCGTGTGTTTGTCTTTGTATTAGTGTATGTGAGTAAATGCACAACTAACGTGCCAACTTTAATAAATAATTATAGGCTAGCCTACTTACTTGGATCTTTTTGCCTCCCAAGAATGGAATAAGAAGGGGTGCCATCTTTTCCTGTTCTAGTAATTTCAGAATTGATGAAATAACCCGGTCCTGGGCTGCAGTCTTTCACGAACACTGTAAAAGAAAAGAAAATCAAAATTAGTAAAATGACAAAGTATTTCAAAAATATATTTGTTGAGTAATGTTCATATTTAAACATCCAATATCAAGAATTAAATGAAACTAAGTGATCAACTCATGAATTGGTAAATTCTAACAAAGACTGTTACATATTTTTGTTAAAGAATGAATTTGTAAACAGTATAAACTATTCAATGGCACTGTAATTAAAGTTATTAAACACATTACAAACTAGAGGATATATAAGGATAACAAAACTAAAAACTTACTTGAATTCTCAAGTCTATGTCCAAATGAATGAGCTGGTTTCATGTGCTTGCTGAAATCATGCTTGGGATAACCACATGTTGATGGAAGACCATATCTTCCTGGTCCAGGTCCTAAAAGGATAACAAAGAATAAACAAAGAACAATAAATAAATCATGCTAATGTATTTTAATGAGAATAAGCATAAATAACAAGACCCAATCAATAGGCTCTAGGCCTAGCATAGATTAGTAAATATTGACTGCAAATCATCAGTTGAACTTGAAACTTGAAGTTTAAAATGTTCCATACTTGCTTGTAATGTCTCTTGGAAATTGAGGTCTTTGGAAACATTGAATTTGAAAGGACACTTATTACTATTCAATTCCAATTCTACAAAAATAGCTACTTTAGAATTAGATGAAATGATTTACTTTTGTAAAACTTGTTTTGTTTTACTTCACTCGATTATCTTGACTACCGACATGACACGGAGACTGCAATGTTTGTTACGTCTCTACGCGTCTAACTAGCCCAAACAGATCTAAGTTACTTACCTCGTTCTCTTGCTGCGATGATGGGCTGTTCTGACCCTTTTTTCGATTTAGCTGACAAAGGTTGGGCGTAAGGAGAGTCTTCCATTTGAACTTTCTTTTGCTTGGTCTTTTGCTTTTGTTGAGACATGTTGGTCGATTAACTAAAGCCTGGAGACTATTCAAAAGTCTAAACTAAGCGAGTTTGGTAACTTTCGAAGTAAGGAGACAGCTTATCCACAAGTCCTACGCGAATGGGTGATACGAGTAATACTGATTTGATGCATGTACGATCGGCGAGCGACAAGCAAGCGACACGCAAACACGATGGGGTAAATATCCCGTCGTGAAAGAAACAACGCCGTAACTGCATAACAAGAAAACATAAACACAAACTCGCGTCAGTCAGCTGTTCGTTGCTAGGACGCACTCCGCCCTTTTTTCAATACCGCCACAAACGGTGAGAAACTGTACAGTGTCTTGAGAACTAGCTCGTCGGCGGTCGTAGATGGCGACAAACTTCGAGAGGCCAAAATCGGTTTGCTGTGATTCGTGACTTTTGTAATTTAGTGAACGGAAAGTGTGTAAAAACAGCAAAATGTCGGACGGAGAGGATGACTTTATGGCTGACAATGACAGCGACGATTATAATTTAGTAAGCGAAATGTGATATTATTATTTACTTATGCATTTGAACTTTAGAAACGCTTGAACTGAACTCTTACATGATTTTTTTAATTATAATTTTACACGTTTTGTACAGTCTCGTATTGCATGTAAGAGCATATTGAAATGTTATGGTGGATCCGATTTACCCTGAACATCAATGGGAAGCGCGCTAAGCAGTTAGCGCTTATTATGTGGGTTCACAATGTTAGCTGTTCCAACATATTTATATTGGAGTGTCAATCAATACAATTCCTGACTTGTGAATGTAACTGTAATTGTAAAGAAAAGTAAAATTTGTCTCTTTGTCTCATTATGTGGAAAGTGAGAACTGTATTTACACTTAGATTTCATGGTGGACAATTTGCATAGAAAAGTTACAATGTCAATGAATAATAAATAAATACAGCCACCACAATTCAAGTCAAAAGTCAAAATTAGGCATCACCAAATCACTGCAAGTGAAAATTAAAATTGCACGAAAATAATGCAAATGATATTCAATGGGTTGGGACTTACCTAATGTAAACCATTATGCCCTTTGAAATAAAAAAAATACTGATATTTGGCCAAAATATGGTATTTAAACCATTTGTTGTGTCGCCATTTTCGGCATTCGTTTTATGGCGCGCTGTGCTAGCTTACACCTTTCGCGTGCGCGCCCCACCGCTGTCGCTCGCAATTTTAATACCCGATCGCGCGGCATGCAGCACACGCGGCGGCGTAACGCAGCGGCGAACGAGGGCTAAAATCACCAAATCATGGCCCCACAACCCCCGGTTTGTGCGATAAGATGAATATGTGAGACTGCTTGAGGCAGAACAAACTTCCAAGAATATATCGTAAAAGCATCTGAATTTTCCAAAAATACAATTCTCCAAATTGCGGAATACTGCCGATTGCTCTAAAATTCGAGATTTCAGCAAAGTCACTGCGAAAATGCGGCAAAAAATGACTTACCGATGTCGAAATTGATTGAGTTTCTGGATTCAAAACACGAACCGGATCTATGATTGTTACTAGTAGCTCTTGTGTACATACTTCACATGCACAATACGTGGTTCAGTCAGCTGTTAGACCGCATTACTTTAGGCAACGCTCGAAATTAACTTTTTTTGCTGGTGGCCCGATCGGGCAAGTAGAATTGGTATTTATCCAATATTGGTGGCCCGAAACAGAAATTTGGTGGCCCGAAAAAACAAGGAAAAACAAAAGAAAACAGTGAACGGTAATCTTAGCTTTTCATAAGAATTAATTAATGAAAATAACATCTAAAATCACCACCCTGATCAAAAATCCGTAAAGGAATATATAAACCCAACATTGAATCAGTAAAAGGTAATTTTGGAGTGATGAAATGTTACAATTTCAGCCCTTTCTCTGTGCGATTTTGTCAACTTACAAGTTGAAAGTTGAAATTATACACAAAACAACATGCATGGGACTGAACTGGAACTCTCACAAAAATGGCATGAAACATCTACAAAAGTACAAAACTAGATAAAACAAAATCTGTACTACCTTATTATGAGTCCTATATTTGAAGTTCTTTCAAATTATGTGATGCTTTGAAAGATAATAAGGCCTTTCTGGCTTTCTTGCCCAAACGAATTTGCGCAAATTGGACTGAATTGAAGACAAGTCAAAGCATAGTTGCAGAGTTGACTAGACTGTGTGTGGCTATGCGAATTGCTGTATTAAGCTGATGTACATACCGTCCCCATTTATATTACATGGGGCCAGTACAAGGTACATGTACCAGCATGTGTGTACACTTCTAGTTTTACTTGTATGCACTAGTAGTAGACGGGTAAATCAGTCTTTCTCTTTGTTGTTTGTCTCCCCAAGACGTCATAATTTTCATAGGCACCTCCAGAACGAGATGAATTTTTCTGTCTAATCACGCACATTTCTCCAGATTATCGCCGTTAGCAGATTTGCGCTCGCTATTTTGTTGATTTTTTCCACTGATTTCCTTTGTTTTTTATGCCTGGTTTTGGCGATGTTTGAAATGTCAAATTTTCAGATTTACATTTGGAAATCTTACTGGCCCAATCGGGCCACTAAAATAGAGCAATTATGATTTTTTGGTGGCCCGACAGAGATTTTTGGTGGCCCCGGGCCATCGGGCCTGTGCTAATTTCGAGCGTTGCTTTAGGAAAAATAGTATATCCATCCACCCTTGCAATAGCGAAGTTGCATTGCCCACAGCCAAATATCGCGCAAACTACGTGTACAAAAATATGGTCCATGCACGCGCGCCATGTAACGCCGAATGACGATGCCTATCAAAATGATTATAAAAAAAACCTTGCTAAGTTGCAACCAATGTGAACCAACTTCAACTTGCATATTTTAATTTATTCCATTGAATTTAAACAAGATGTTAAATTTGAATTTAATTGCAAGCGCATTCCGTTCCGTCCTTTACTCCTTGTTGTTGCTTGCTCAAATATAAATTTATGACTATGTATGCATGGCAATGGTATGTATTCAAGTTGCCTAAAATAATCTTACTATATGATTGAGTGACCCTCACATCGGCACCCTAAAGCATTTCCGACAGTTTAATTTCCGACTTAAAAATTGTACAAATTTCTCGAAATTGTACTCACACATTGAGAAAATAGTGCAGATTCCGATGCGATGATCAGATTTGCGAAGTATTAATTATATTTTGAGATAGCGCCTTCGAACGCGCGCGTGGTTTTTGGGCTTCACAAGTTCGAAGTGTTTTTTATACCGGCACCCCCTCAACTCTCGTTGATAATGCACGCTACTCAAAATTTCTTGTGCGATGTTAATTTTTTTGGCATCATTTCACAAATTTACTCGTAGTGGACGATCTACGCATTATTTCTCCTCAAAATTTTGACCAGTTTAGTTGTTAACTTAAGGGTAGCGCGCATCATCACAAATATTACGCGGTGTGCCGATATTAAAAACAGTGCCTATGTGTAGTACACCTACCATACTAGTTACTTGCAGATGAAGAAAAAAATAGTGGAGATATTATAATTGATTATGAAAGTTGAAACGATCAGCTTTTATCTCACACATGGAGACATGGAGGTGATCAATATTGTCATTTCTCGACGTGATGAATTGTATCATTTAATTCGTGATCAATTTGGAATTACACACCCTATACTATAGGCTATATTATATCCCTCATGAGAATGTTCTAGCCATGTGATTGGGCGAAACGCTGTCACGTGTTCAAGTATAATTTCTCCCATCAAATCCCAACCTCATATAGTACTTTTGTACAGTACCTTTTTTGTCGAGGACAACAAACTTTTTGGCCCTGCCTAGGGTGTTATAGTAAATTAGTTATAGTAAATAGGGCACGTTGTTAACATCCTCTAAATTAGGAATCAGCGAACGTTTACAACCGACTTATTTTGTTCCCATGACAACCCAGAACGCAGCATCAGCCAATGCGAACGCTTCTTCTTCTTCTTCTTCTTCTGGTGTAGTACAGTCCACCTACTGGTGTATCGCGTACTGGTGGTCGCGCAAGTACGCGTGTGCCGCGCAAGTACGCGTGTGCGCGTTAGTGCGCAGAAAGGTAGCGCGCTGGTGCGCAAAGTTTACGCGCCGTTACGCTGAATAGACAATGGTATAAGCGTCTTAGCCTTTTAATCATAAATCGTGTTTATGTGCAGGATTGACAAAATGAAAATAAAAGACTTGATCAATTGCTCAATATTCCAAACTTTTGAGTCCTTTGTGTTAGTTATAGGTCGCTTGTGATCAAAATAATATGAGGGATATAAACCAAATAACCAAATCTCCTTACTCGGGTGATGGATGCAAAACTATACATTGCCTCGGTGATCTGCGAAGGTAACTATGACAGAACCTTCGCAGATCACCTCGGCACGTATAGTTTTGCCATCACCCTCCCAGTCGATGGTTATTTGCTTACTATAGTATCATACTTTTGATGACGTTTTGTGACGGGTTGTGACGTTGCAAAAAGGCTTCTAATCTCGTTCAACCAAGTTCCTTCATGGCGGCTGAGAGAACCCACCCCGGTCACCACTATTATATAATGCTGTAACTGACCTTGATGATCAGATCGGTGAATCGGATCGGCAAATTTTATCGATGATAGAAATCGAACGGAGTTCGGATCAGATCGGATACAAAATAAAAAATAACAAAAATAAATTAATTAAAAAAAATAAAGAAAAAAATAAAAAAAAATAACAAAAATAAATTAATAAAAAAAAAATAAAAAAAAAAAAAAAAAAAAAAAAAAAAAAAAAAAATCGTTTTTTTTTTCTTTGGAAAATGATCCCAAAAAACATATTTTTGAAAAAAAAAATTAATACCAAAGCAACATATATCCATATGAATAAGCCCAAGGTAATCTTGTATGGGTATGCTTTCATTTCAAACTGATTACCTCTTCTTTTACAAAATTACTCGCGGCGATTCTGAAAGGTTACGCCAAATTAATCACATGGGACTGAGCTTAGTAACCTTTCAGAATCGCCGCGAGTAATTTTGTAAAAGGAGAGGTAATCAGTTTGAAATGAAAGCAAACCCATACAAGATTACCTTGGGCTTATTCATATGGATATGTTGCTTTGGTATTCATTTATTTTCCCAAAATATGTTTTTGGGGATCATTTTCCAAAGATTAAAAAAAAAAAAAATTTTAATCTTTTTTTTTTTTTTTTTGCCATCCGATCTTCCGATTTTTTCTGCATGATCGGAAATCGGCAAAAATCGGTTACAGCGTTACTATTATACGCTCAAAATTAGCGTATGTGCGCTGGAATGACGTTGCCTATCAAAATGATTATAAAAAAAACCTTGCTAAGTTGCAACCAATGTGAACCAACTTCAACTTGCATATTTTAATTTATTCCATTGAATTTAAACAAGATGTTAAATTTGAATTTAATTGCAAGCGCATTCCGTTCCGTCCTTTACTCCTTGTTGTTGCTTGCTCAAATATAAATTTATGACTATGTATGCATGGCAATGGTATGTATTCAAGTTGCCTAAAATAATCTTACTATATGATTGAGTGACCCTCACATCGGCACCCTAAAGCATTTCCGACAGTTTAATTTCCGACTTAAAAATTGTACAAATTTCTCGAAATTGTACTCACACATTGAGAAAATAGTGCAGATTCCGATGCGATGATCAGATTTGCGAAGTATTAATTATATTTTGAGATAGCGCCTTCGAACGCGCGCGTGGTTTTTGGGCTTCACAAGTTCGAAGTGTTTTTTATACCGGCACCCCCTCAACTCTCGTTGATAATGCACGCTACTCAAAATTTCTTGTGCGATGTTAATTTTTTTGGCATCATTTCACAAATTTACTCGTAGTGGACGATCTACGCATTATTTCTCCTCAAAATTTTGACCAGTTTAGTTGTTAACTTAAGGGTAGCGCGCATCATCACATGCGCGATTTTTCACAACACGCGCAAAAACAAATATTACGCGGTGTGCCGATATTAAAAACAGTGCCTATGTGTAGTACACCTACCATACTAGTTACTTGCAGATGAAGAAAAAAATAGTGGAGATATTATAATTGATTATGAAAGTTGAAACGATCAGCTTTTATCTCACACATGGAGACATGGAGGTGATCAATATTGTCATTTCTCGACGTGATGAATTGTATCATTTAATTCGTGATCAATTTGGAATTACACACCCTATACTATAGGCTATATTATATCCCTCATGAGAATGTTCTAGCCATGTGATTGGGCGAAACGCTGTCACGTGTTCAAGTATAATTTCTCCCATCAAATCCCAACCTCATATAGTACTTTTGTACAGTACCTTTTTTGTCGAGGACAACAAACTTTTTGGCCCTGCCTAGGGTGTTATAGTAAATTAGTTATAGTAAATAGGGCACGTTGTTAACATCCTCTAAATTAGGAATCAGCGAACGTTTACAACCGACTTATTTTGTTCCCATGACAACCCAGAACGCAGCATCAGCCAATGCGAACGCTTCTTCTTCTTCTTCTTCTTCTGGTGTAGTACAGTCCACCTACTGGTGTATCGCGTACTGGTGGTCGCGCAAGTACGCGTGTGCCGCGCAAGTACGCGTGTGCGCGTTAGTGCGCAGAAAGGTAGCGCGCTGGTGCGCAAAGTTTACGCGCCGTTACGCTGAATAGACAATGGTATAAGCGTCTTAGCCTTTTAATCATAAATCGTGTTTATGTGCAGGATTGACAAAATGAAAATAAAAGACTTGATCAATTGCTCAATATTCCAAACTTTTGAGTCCTTTGTGTTAGTTATAGGTCGCTTGTGATCAAAATAATATGAGGGATATAAACCAAATAACCAAATCTCCTTACTCGGGTGATGGATGCAAAACTATACATTGCCTCGGTGATCTGCGAAGGTAACTATGACAGAACCTTCGCAGATCACCTCGGCACGTATAGTTTTGCCATCACCCTCCCAGTCGATGGTTATTTGCTTACTATAGTATCATACTTTTGATGACGTTTTGTGACGGGTTGTGACGTTGCAAAAAGGCTTCTAATCTCGTTCAACCAAGTTCCTTCATGGCGGCTGAGAGAACCCACCCCGGTCACCACTATTATATAATGCTGTAACTGACCTTGATGATCAGATCGGTGAATCGGATCGGCAAATTTTATCGATGATAGAAATCGAACGGAGTTCGGATCAGATCGGATACAAAATAAAAAATAACAAAAATAAATTAATTTAAAAAAATAAAGAAAAAAAAAAAAAAAAATAACAAAAATAAATTAATAAAAAAAAAAAGAAAAAAAAAAAAAAAAAAAAAAATAAATAAAAAAAAAAAAAAAAAAAAAAAAAAATAAATAAAAAAAAAAAAAAAAAAAAAAAAAAAAATCGTTTTTTTTTTCTTTGGAAAATGATCCCAAAAAACATATTTTTGAAAAAAAAAATTAATACCAAAGCAACATATATCCATATGAATAAGCCCAAGGTAATCTTGTATGGGTATGCTTTCATTTCAAACTGATTACCTCTTCTTTTACAAAATTACTCGCGGCGATTCTGAAAGGTTACGCCAAATTAATCACATGGGACTGAGCTTAGTAACCTTTCAGAATCGCCGCGAGTAATTTTGTAAAAGGAGAGGTAATCAGTTTGAAATGAAAGCAAACCCATACAAGATTACCTTGGGCTTATTCATATGGATATGTTGCTTTGGTATTCATTTATTTTCCCAAAATATGTTTTTGGGGATCATTTTCCAAAGATTTAAAAAAAAAAAATTTTTAATCTTTTTTTTTTTTTTTTTGCCATCCGATCTTCCGATTTTTTCTGCATGATCGGAAATCGGCAAAAATCGGTTACAGCGTTACTATTATACGCTCAAAATTAGCGTATGTGCGCTGGCCTGGGGCCACTAGCTTCGGCCCACCAGATTTCATTAATGCTAAATTCTACTGGCCCAATCCGGCAAGCAAATCTGAATATAGGTGGTATCAGTATTTTCACAATGACTGGCATGAGTAGCACTAATACATGTAACTCATTTTCTGATCTTGTTTGGATGCAGGAATATTCCGAGGACACCAATTCTGAGCCAGATGTAGACCTTGAGAACCAGTACTACAACTCAAAGGCACTGAAGGAGGACAACCCAAAGGCAGCACTAGAGAGTTTTCAAAAGGTATGTCTTGTCCTGTAAACTCACAATAATGAAAGTGGGCTTTTAGTAGCAACATTTGGGCAGTCTAGTTACAATATTCATGCACCCTATTTAAGAAAACAAGTTTTATTGGGTTTACATTGTTGGGCTTGTGGGGATGTTGCTTAAAGCTAATTTTTAAAAAAAAGGCCACCCCTTGGTAACACTAGAACATTTTCAACATTAGAAAAAAAAACTCACATTATTTACCTTTTGGATGGCTTTCAAACAGTTTTAAGGCTTACAACTAGGATTTTTATGCAGATGTATTGGGCTGTATAGCTCCACACTAACTTTTTTTTTCACTTGCCCAGTCGGGCAAGTAAAATCAGGTTTTTTCAAATTTTACTTGCCCGAATAGAAAACTTACTTGCCCGAAAATGAAAAACAAAGAAAAACATAACAAATATCATGTTTTTACAAATACAAATATGATAATTTCATGTTATAAGTTACTGAGGTCTGAAGAAATACGTTTTCGCTACATTTTGAGAACCCCCATGGGTAAAATTACAGCAATCAGTAACATTCTGGCATTTATTTCGTCTCATTTATCATCTGTCGGACTTATTAAATAAGACTAATATTCAAAACGTTTTGGCTTCTATTTGAGAATGAAAACGGTAAAATCACTGCATTTATGTCGACTCATGACATGTATCGTCTGTCGGACTACTGAAACATCAGTTTTATCATCGCAAAATAAGAGCACGCAGTATCAAAATGATTGCCGATAAAGCGATGTCAAACTAATCTGGAAATATCGTTATCATCTTCTTGAAATTAGCGAACAAAGTTACGATAATGCGCCTCGAGAATATGACGCAAAATAAATCTGAAACTTCGTTTTCATCATCGCAAAATAAGAGCAGGCAATATCAAAATGATTGCAGATAAAGCGATGTCAAACTAAACTGGAATATCGTTATCATCTTCTTGAAATTAGCGAACAAAGTTACGATAATGCGCTCCGAGAATATGACGCAAAATAAATCCGAAACTTCGTTTTCATCATCGCAAAATAAGAGCAGGCAATCTCAAAACGATTGCCGAGAAAGCGATGTCAAACTAATCTGGAAATATCGTTATCATCTTCTTGAAATTAGCGAACAAAGTTACGATAATGCGCCTCGAGAATATGACGCAAAATAAATCTGAAACTTTGTTTTCATCATCGCAAAATAAGAGAAGGCAATATCAAAATGATTGCAGATAAAGCGATGTCAAACTAATCTGGAAATATCGTTATCATCTTCTTGAAATTAGCGAACAAAGTTACGATAATGCGCTTCGAGAATATGACGCAAAATAAATCTGAAACTTCGTTTTCATCATCGCAAAATGAGAGCAGGCAATTTCAAAATGATTGCCGATGAAGCGATGTCAAACTAATCTGGAAATATCGTTATCATCTTCTTGAAATTAGCGAACAAAGTTACAATAATGCGCTTCGAGAATATGACGCAAAATAAATCTGAAACTTCGTTTTCATCATCGCAAAATAAGAGCAGGCTATATCAAAATGAATGCCGAGAAAGCGATGTCAAACTAATCTGGAAATATCGTTATCATCTTCTTGAAATTAGCGAACAAAGTTACGATAATGCGCTTTGAGAATATGACGCAAAATAAATCTGAAACTTCGTTTTCATCATCGCAAAATGAGAGCAGGCAATTTCAAAATGATTGCCGATGAAGCGATGTCAAACTAATCTGGAAATATCGTTATCATCTTCTTGAAATTAGCGAACAAAGTTACAATAATGCGCTTCGAGAATATGACGCAAAATAAATCTGAAACTTCGTTTTCATCATCGCAAAATAAGAGCAGGCTATATCAAAATGAATGCCGAGAAAGCGATGTCAAACTAATCTGGAAATATCGTTATCATCTTCTTGAAATTAGCGAACAAAGTTACGATAATGCGCTTTGAGAATATGACGCAAAATAAATCTGAAACTTTGTTTTCATCATCGCAAAATGAGAGCAGGCAATTTCAAAATGATTGCCGATGAAGCGATGTCAAACTAATCTGGAAATATCGTTATCATCTTCTTGAAATTAGCGAACAAAGTTACGATAATGCGCTTCGAGAATATGACGCAAAATAAATCTGAAACTTCGTTTTCATCATCGCAAAATAAGAGCAGGCTATATCAAAATGATTGCAGAAAAGCGATGTCAAACTAATCTGGAAATATCGTTATCATCTTCTTGAAATTAGCGAACAAAGTTACGATAATGCGCTTTGAGAAAATGCGGCTTTTTATAAGTTTTAAAGCTTAATCGCGGACGATAAACAGTCGAAATGAGTGCCGTAATTTGCGCTAATTTATAACTCCGACGGACGATAAATGAGTCAGAATTATTTCCGTAGTTGTGTAGTTTTATAGTTGCCCGATCGGGCAACTAACATAGACCATTTATGACATTTTACTTGCCCGACAAGAATTTGTACTTGCCCTGGGCAATCGGGCAAGCGTTAATGTCGAGCGTTGGTTTATGCAAGGGTTGGGTTTTCAAAGAAATGTTTTAGTGAAGATGTTTATCAAAAGCATGTGAAGTGAATTGCAATAGCAGTTGCATTTGTATAAAATGATCCACCCTTATGATTGTCATTGATAGGCTTTAGAACTTGAATATAAGAAGAGATGCTCATTTAAAGTGGTCACTGTTTTGATTGTCGCTGATAGGCTTAAGAACTTGCTGGAGATGAGAAGAAATGCTCATAAAAGGGGACAGAAACGCTGGTATTTTCACTTGCTGTTATTGATACGTGCATAATTCCTGTCACTTCTAGTTGTATATTTCCTCTTGGGTATCACTAACAATGGACATTTGTTTTTGAAACCACTAGCAACTGTTTTTTTTTTGAATATTTTGAATTTCGAATATGAGTCGTGTAAAAACGGTCGGATATCGAATATCCGAAATTTGAAAAAAAAAAAAAAGTTTTGACTGAGCACTGGAGGCTGCCATGTTTTCCAATGGTACCGTACAAAATATCATCTGAGCACATTTGAGCGTGCACTAACAACAGCGGATTATGTAACCGCTGGTGTTGAATCTGCTGGTATGTCAGTGGTTACATGACCCGCTTTTGATCTTCACTTATCATTAACAGCAAGCAAACATTCCAGCGTTTCATTCCCCTTTAAGAGCACTTGATAAACTTTTGATTATTGTTCAAGTTGAAGATGAGATGCTCATTTAGAGTGATAATCTCTTTTAATTGTTGTTGACAGGTTTTAGACCTCGAAGATGAGAAGGGTGACTGGGGATTCAAGGCCCTCAAACAGATGATCAAGATTAACTTTCAATTGGTAAGACAACTGCTGCTCATTTTTGATCTTTCATTTTCTTTTTCTACTTGGTTATAAGCATGGTGGAAGAAGTGAAGAGGTGTTCTGGTCTCATGGTCAGATCTCCACTCTTCGCACTAATCGGCCCGGGTTCGAATCTTGGTCACGCCTACCAGATGGTGATGATAAAGGCCGGTCCCAGACGTAAATTTAATCGATTGAGCATCTGTAAAAAAAAACAAATGACCAACCTACTACCATGAAGGGTACTCTGTGACTCAGCAGAAGAGCATTGGTTTAGCAATCTGAAGGTTGCTTGTTCGAGGCCTACTGGATTCCAAGTTTCTTTGCTTTAATTGTTCATTCATTTAATTTGTATATAATCCATGTTTATTGTCTTTCTAATTAACTTTTGTTTGTTTAATAAATAGAACCTCAATAATGTTAATTATTTGGTAATTGTTAAGTTTCAAACTCATTAAAGGGATCTAGTAACTTTGTTTACATGTGAAAAACCGACAAAGGGTGGATAAAAAGTACTTTTCTGTGATATGATATGTCCACTGAGTGATGAGTGGAAAAAT
Organism: Echinarachnius parma; assembly: GCA_037951105.1. Taxonomy (NCBI): domain Eukaryota; kingdom Metazoa; phylum Echinodermata; class Echinoidea; order Clypeasteroida; family Echinarachniidae; genus Echinarachnius; species Echinarachnius parma. The sequence goes on along the minus strand of JBAMJV010003909.1, from coordinate 128,218 downwards.
CCATGGTAAATGAATGTCATAAGACCAAGTAATGAGCGAAAATTCAAAGTGATATTAATTTGGTAACTCAATGCGCTAACTTAGTATGTTGAAAGTCTTCCAGGGAGACCCTTAAATCCAAACACTTCAATCATAAATATCTTTATAACGAAAGATAAGTTCTGAAAACCAAAATCTGTTCAATGCTTCTATGTAGGTATTACGAATACAACGAGGTATGTGAGAAATGCCAGAGTTCTAAGTAAGTTTTGCGGATTCTGACAATGTTTCTAGATCCCTTTAATTTTGCAAGTCAAAATAGTTATTTATTGACATTTCTTTTTAATGTCTGACATTTTATGTAATGGGTGTACGTCACAATACCAATTAAAGAGGCAGTTGGATACTTTATTTACTTGAGCCGTTTTCAATTTTTTAATTTGTGCATAATTTTTCTCTTTTTCTTTGCAGGCAAACTATGATGAAATGATGTTGAAATACAAGCTATTATTATTATACATCAAGGTAAGATTTCTATGTCAATTGCATACTGCATTATACTGCTATGCAATATCGTTGTCATTTTCTTGTTCTTTTACTAGGTAAACTGAACAATGAATGGGTTGTACATAATATGTTGGGATAAAATGTTGCAACAATGGTTTATCAGCAAATTGGCAAGCATCATGCTATATTCTGACCTAAATTTGCCCACTGATGAATTGATTTTGAATATAAACTATTCTCTTTTAACCAGTTGCTTATGGGAACCGGTTGGGCTATGTAAAATGTCTCTGGGGATTTCATAATCTCGAAGGGAACGGATTAATACAAGGAACTGATCACAGTAGTCAATCAGTCGCATATTCAAGGGGCCTTAATTGTACATTGATTCTAATGTGGTTATACTATGGTTTAGTTTCTTGGCACTCTTGCCGAGTGCAGCCACGATGAACTATTCTGATAAGTATATCCATGAAATCTGTCAGTTACACTCTGGAATTAGTTAACATTTAATTATTACCCAATAGAGAAAAGCGATGTTAATTTCAGAAATTTATTTTTGAAGCCTACCAGCTTTAAATATGCAATCTGAAAACTGTTTTGCATTGAACCCTATGATAATCTAGTGACACTCTTCTGAGCATTTATTAATTGGTTTAGTAATTATTTGTTTAAATCAAGCCTCCACACTAACCTTTTTCTCTACTGGCCCATTCGGGGCAAGTTAAATCAAAACTCGTCAAATTTGACCTGCCCAAACAGACAATTTACTTGCCTGAAAATACTTCTAGATGAGATTTACATGTAAGGAATTACATTATTCTCTTGGAGAACTTTGACCAATAATTTAGTTGCCAGATTGGGCAACCATACTAGGCCATTTATGACATTTTACTTGACCAACATCAATTTTTACTTGCCCTGGGCAATATGGCAAGGGCTAGTGTCAAGCACTTGATAAATGTAACCATGTCTCCTTGTAATCCCACAGAGCGCAGTGACAAGGAACTACTCCGAGAAGTCCATCAATAGCATCTTAGACTACATCTCCACTTCCAAGAACATGGCGCTACTCCAGGAGTTCTATGAGACCACACTCATGGCCCTCAAAGATGCCAAGAACGACAGGCTCTGGTTCAAGACCAACACTAAGGTCAGGAACATTGTCTATATTGACCATTGACTCTCATTTAACTATTTGCCTCAAACATATTTTGATTGATTGATTGATTGATTGATTTGTTTTAATGTTATTATTACTATTATTATTTATTTATTTATTTATGTTTCATATATTGTAAAATCTTTCACCCTTCATCAACAACCAAAGATATGTTATTTGATTTGTATGGTGATTTGATGAACATATATATCGCATGGGTGATCTAATTTGTAGCATATTTTCACATTTTCCCTTGCAGCTAGGTAAACTGTACTATGACAGGGAAGACTTCAACAAGTTAGCAAAGATCCTGAAACAGTTGCATCAATCATGCAAGGTATGTATGGATTCAATTAACTTGAAAAGAGCAACAACAAAATGGGATTTCTCTGGGATCCCATTTTCTTTGCTATTTTTTTCATTTATATTATATATTTATGGTCAGTTTCTCAATATGTTTGATTTGATTTAATCAACTAGTACGAAGCGATATCAAGTGTGTTATGTCTGCTTTTAATTAAAAGTAGAGCATATCTTTTGAGGGAGGGTACTACTCTCTGAACTATAATAGATATTTTGATATAATTTGTTTACTCTTGTAGATGCTAATGAAGCTGCTGGAACAAATCATGTTTTATGGAGAGAAAGTGATCGGAAATGTATCAAGAAATGTTCATTAACAAAATTACAGATAAACTTATCCTTGTCGATATTAATATAAACTGCAGTAAATTCGAAGATTTTGAGTATGTTTGATTTTGCCTCCAATCAGCCGGGAGTCACTCACATGTAAGAGCCTTTTCATCTCCTCTTTTTCATGAGGAATGAAGTTATAAAATATACATTTCTTCAAAAAGACATTGCATATTATCTTTTGTTCTTTTTCTTTTTTCTTTTCTAGAATCAAGATGGGTCAGATGATCTGAAGAAGGGAACACAGCTGCTAGAAATCTATGCCCTGGAAATCCAGATGTACACGTCACAGAAGAACAACAAGAAGTTGAAAGCACTCTATGAGCAGTCGTTACAAATCAAATCAGCAATACCTCACCCTCTCATCATGGGCGTTATCAGAGGTACGTGTGAGGGTTGTTGAGTTCATCTGCAGTTTTTATAGCTTTTTGACAAAAGCCTCGTGTCAGAGACACAAGTCAGAAGCAACTCCTGAAAATATAGTAACACTGGAAGAGGCTGAAGCTATGAGGCCTTTTCACATCCGATATGCTCTTTTATGTTCACATCTCTGGATACAGAAAGAATTGACCAATGAGCATCGTTGTTGCTGTGCGTGCTCCACTCACCCTTACCAACGCAACACACTGTCAAACTGTATATATGCATAACGTATGAGGTAAACGTGCATTCTGGTTGGACGCTAGCTATAGATTAGAGAAATTCAAGAAAAGAAATTCAATGGAGGGCCAAGCAGATGCAAAAAGGCTTTATGGCAGCTGCAGCTCATATGATAGGCACAGTCGCCAGTTGTTCCTGCTTTGTATTTAGCTGAGATGTGGGGCCTTGTCAAAAGGCTAGTAGCTTTGTAAAAACCAACTTAAGAATTATAATAGGTGATATTTATTTCCATTTACTTCATTATTTGTGGAGTTGAAGATGACATTTTCTCTGATTGATTTGAGAAATGACATTTTGAAAAGTGTTCAGCATGTGTAAAACTAACATTTATTCTGTTTATTGTCATGCAGAGTGCGGAGGTAAGATGCACAGGAGTGTGAGCACAAGAAGGCCCATACAGATTTGTTTGAGGCTTCCAAAAACTACAAGTCCGGGAGCCCCAGAAGAACAATTTCTATTAACAAGAGACTTTTTAACCAAATTCACTTACTTATGCAACACTAAACATTTATTCCGTCCATTGTCATTCAGAATGTGGAGGTAAGATGCACCTACGGGAATGCGAATACGAGAAGGCACATACAGACTTCTTTGAGGCTTTCAAGAACTACGATGAGTCGGGTAGCCCCAGGAGAACAACCTGCCTCAAGTACCTGGTGCTGGCAAACATGCTCATGAAGTCAGACATCAACCCTTTCGAGTCACAAGAGGTCAGTCTTTAAACCATTGCCTACAGTCCTACACTATGGGGATTGCAAAATATTGAACAGGTTAAAGATATGCTTGAGTAATGGTCGAGGTTTACCTGGCCAGACAGTAGGCGGTCGATTTCGCTGGCTCACTGCATGTTTAATGCCTCGACCGGTCGCGGCCACGGCTGAACATCGTTTAACCAGGCGATGAGGACAAAATAATTTTTAAAATCAGAATTTCACAAGAATGCAAACACTTGGAGGGAAGTAATTTTTATTCAGATGTCCTGACTACGTTTACTCTCACACGGATTCAAATCCAAGCGAAAATCTCACCACTAAATTTTCAGGAAGAACCAATACTCACGTATATGTTTAATCTATGCTGTAAAAGTGTTTTTCTTTTACCAATGATTAATATTTAACACTGAACAATGCAAAAACAACTGTGGGTGTTGTTAAATTTGCGCTCAACAAATGGAAAATATTAGTGCTGCACCTACTGAACACCTTTATGATATACTGTAATGTATTTATGTGAAGTTTCTGTCTTTAAACCCATTCAAAATATGTGTCTAGAAAATCTTGCACATATTTTTGTGGGTTTTAGGATTCGTGCTTGCTGAAAAAATGCAAAATCCACACAAACTAATGTACCAGGAAATTTACCACCCCTTGCAATGCTGAAGTTAGTATGAATATACTATAAAAGTAGTCTCTCGCTCTCTTTTGCTTGAATATTATTTTTTCCAAACCTTACATCTGATTTGTTATTACCTTTGTTTGACAGGCCAAACCCTACAAGAATGATCCTGAGATCCTTGCAATGACAAATCTAGTCAGCGCTTACCAGAACAACGACATCAATGAGTTTGAGAAGATCCTGAAGACGCACAGGCGGAACATCATGGATGACCCGTTTATAAGGGAACACATAGAAGGTAAGTCATATCACAGGATTGCATTGTCATATTGACCCGTTCCCTTTGAGATTCTGGAATCTCCATAGACTTTGTACACAACCCACTCGGTTCCCGTAGTCAAGGGGTTAAAAGGATCTAGTAACATAGTCAAAATCCACAAAACCTACTTGGAACGTTTCTCACATGCCTTGTTGTATTTGTATGCCCAATAAAAGTATGGAACAGGTTTGGGGTTTTGTGAATTTCTCTTTCGTCATGAAGATATTTATGATTGAAGTGTTCCAATTTGAAAGAAGTCTCCCTAGGAAACTTTCAACTGTGTATTAGTTGTATGTCTTATTTCTCACACCCAGTATCATGCTTAGTTAGATCGCTTCATTATTCAGTATTCAGTAATAGTGTTTCTCATATTGAATCTAGTTAATAAATTAGTTATTGGGTCATTTGACTCTATGTTTGATAGTAGTAAAGGCTATCCTTGCATTCATGTTAATTATTTTTTATTTGATCATTTGAATTGTTTGATAATAAGATTATCTCTTCATTCATATTGATTCTATTTATTTGATAATTTGAGTTTATGCTTGAGTGTAAGGCTAACCCGCTTGTTATTCCATTTTCCCTGCATAGATCTACTGAGAAATAATTGTTTGATATGTTGTTTGATAATAAGATTATCTCTTCATTCATATTAATTCTTTTTATTTGATAATTTGAGTTTAGGCTAACCTGCTTTTTCTTCCATGTTCCCTGCATAGATCTACTGAGAAATAATTGTTTGATATGTTGTTTGATAGTTAAGATTATCTCTTCATTCATATTGATTCTATTTATTTGATAATTTGAGTTTATGCTTGAGTGTAAGGCTAACCTGCTTGTTCTTCCATGTTCCCTGCATACATCTACTGAGAAATAATTGTTTGATATGTTGTTTGATAATAAGATTATCTTTTCATTCATATTGCTTCTTTTTATTTGATAATTTGAGTTTAGGCTAACCTGCTTTTTCTTCCATGTTCCCTGCATAGATCTACTGAGGAATATAAGGACGCAAGTGCTAATCAAGCTCATCAAGCCCTACACAAGAATCCATATTCCTTTCATTTCAAGAGTAAGTATGCAAGCTCAATTTCGACCTCTTGTAATTTGTCTCAATTTCAGTGCAGTTGTCTCAACTTTTACCCCATTTAATGGAAGAGTAATATTCCTCAAGCAGTATTATTAAGAAATGTTTGGTCATATTGTGCCCATTTAATAGGAGCACCTCTTTCAATGTTCCAACCACTGTATCATAATTTGACGTAAAAAGGTGAACATGAAAATGTTGTTTAGCATATTTGATATTAACAAAAATAATAATTTATGATTATTATTTATGTTTGCCCAGGGTAGCCTCTTCGTTGCTTATTGCACTGGTCTCACAGAGGGCCCTGCATCTAATATAACTTTGGTCATAGAATTCACACCTACGATTAATCCAACACTTAACATGCACTCTCAACTCCCTGGGGAGCAATGATTATTAAAGTAATATCTTTCTATATCTTGTGACAAAAGTAGACATTTCTTATGAAATTACTGCTTATTCTGTTATATACAAATACATTTTAAGGATATTTAGACAAAATGGCCCGTATTCACAAAGGAGGTTTGTACAAATCCCGGTTCAAACCGCGGTTTACATCTATGGAATGCCAATTGTAAACTGATGGAGAGAGAATGTAAATTCCTTACTTGTTAACAATGTTGATGGTACACATTCTCTCTCCATCAGTTTACAATTGGCATTCCATAGATGTAAACCGCGGTTTGAACCGGGGTTTGTACAAACCTCCTTTGTGAATACGGGCCTTCGTATGTGTCAAGTACAATCAATATAAAATGCTTTACATCAAATGCTTATGTAATAATTATATTGATCGTTTTAGAGAAGATTCACTGATAGTTAAACAAATATTTTGTGTTAAAAATTTCCTTGCAGGAACTAAACATAGATGTTGCAGAAGTAGAAAGCTTACTTGTTCAGTGTATATTAGATAAGTAAGTATGAAGTCATTTTTTCTGAATTCATTAATTTTCACTTCACCAGTCTACGTTTATTGTCTTGAAATGCTAATGTAAATGCAAGTTGATAATCTTGTTTTGATACCGTATTATTTTATCTATTAAATGCTCAACACATACAAAATATGATGGAATTTGTGTTTTCATTGTTCAGTAATTTAAGACCTTATTGATTAGATAGGGTCAATCAGCTATGGGGTTCAACCAGAAAGAAAACTGGACTTATGCAAACTGGAGTATTGATTTGTTTTTAAAACTTGTAATATTGCATTCTAGATCAAATTTTCCCAGCCCCAAAATGGATCAAGCTATTAACTACTAGAGCTCTCCCAGAAACCAAAATATGCTGCGCATTAAAATGGACTGTTCCATTTTATATTAATTCATGTTTGCACAAAGTGAGTGATGTAGCTCTGAAAGGAGCTCATCCCAGACCAATCTGATGCATTTTCTCTTTGTCTCTTTTCTTCTTCAGTACGATATGCGGTCGGATAGACCAGGTCAACCAACTACTAGAGCTGGATCAGAAGTCGAAAGACACGGCGCGCTACAACGCTCTCGACAGATGGACCGTACAATTAGCGTCGCTACAACAGTCCGTCGGGAACAAGATGGCCTGACCCTCTTCTTTCATACAGTAGTAGATATCCATGTAACTTCCATATCAGTGGTTGGTTGGGAAGACATAACAGACTGTACGAGGCTTTACTACAAGCAGTGGAGAACAGTTGCTCGCGTCTGCTGAAGGAAAATGAGCTGCCGACACGCACTGGAGAAACGATCCTACTCTCGTTAATGCAGATATACAGGAAGAAATAGGTTCACTCGTTGATGCATATACAGGAGAAATTACTTCTCTCTTGTTGATGCTAATAAGCCCACACCTGCTAGCAATCAGGGATGCTAGCGATCAGGCAAAAGCCTCGATTCAGGCCCTGGTTACCTACAGAATTTCAGGCTCTTTTTCAGTGATTTTCCCACACAAATCAGGTGTCAGGACACAGGTATCAGGCTCTCACTCACCTAGTGGCTTGCAGACACCCCGAGTAATGCATATTATAAAGCACATGGAGACATGACCTACTTGTGGTGGTTTGATGTCGACATGGAATGTAATTACAACGTTACGGTACTATAGGGACAAATTTTTATATTGTTACTGCGCTAGGATGTCAACTCTTTGTCTGGATAACCCTTCCCAATGCTATGGCATGTTGTGGTAATAGGGACTTTACGATTGTACGGACTGTGATCGCTCTGCTCAGTCATGCCCATTGATTGAGTCGACTCTTCACATTTGCATTTTAGATTTCACACGATGGCGTGTTCACAGTGAGACGATGTGATTAAGCCACAGCTTTGCATGTTATGACGGGTACGAGAGTGGATGCCCTCACAGATTAAGGATGACCGCAAAATAATTGTATGCGCATTCTCAATCAAGCCAGTTGAAGAGCGATCTACTTATGGGCATGCGCATTGGCTCAAACTGATGTCATATCTACCAATCCCAATGTTTACCTGCAAATCAAAAAGTCCCTATTAACTCAATGAACCTTTGCCAGGCTTGGTTCTGGGAGAGTAAATGTCGAGAGTGCAAAATAGAGAGCACATTTTTCGGTAAAAAAAGATCCTGTAATTTTTGTCCAAACTTGTAATTGTTTTATATTCCAAGTGCTCTTCCCCTCCCCTTTTAATTTGTTTCTTTTTTAAAGATGATATATATTTGTTTGCTATATTTAAGGGGTTTTAGAGCCCTCAATTGTTAGATAATGAAATGAATTATTCTTGTCATGAGATGTATATTAGGGAAGCTGCCTTTTGAAGTGATAACATCAACTTATCCTAGTTTGTGTTACTTAAATCAAGTACTGGATACCCCCCCCCCAAAAAAACAAACAAACAAACAAACAAACAAACAACCAAACAAACAAAAATGTTAGAATGCAGTCCACTATGAAGAGACAGTTGATGAAATGGGTGTCTATTTGTGAATGACCTAACCCAAGATGAAAGTAATGGTTTATAAATAAAGTACAGTCCTGTCTTAGTACTGTAAGTCTGTATTGGCACTACCAGTGCCTGTCTTAGCAGCCACCTATCTATAGCAGCCAACCTGCCTGTAGTGCCCACTAAAAGTGATTCACAGCAAAAACTATATATAAAAATAAATAAATATGTTAAAATATGTTTATAGAGGTCACCTCTCTACAGTGGTCACATCTCATTTTTTTTCTCCTGAGGTGGTCACTATAGACAGGTTTGACTGTATGTTCTTTTTGTTTTGAAAAAAAGGAAGGTGCCCCATTTACCCTCCTCTCTACTTAATGAGCATCAAACCTCTGTTACTCAGATATTGAAATGGTGCTTCATCATCACAGTAGGGTGTTGTGAACAGTAAGTAGCTCACAAGGCGAGATATTAAACAGATGCTTATTGGTGGTGGAGGGAACATCACGGAATGTTTCCCTCTGAAGGATTTGTAATGCTATTCAGGGAATCTTGGGTTGCGCGTGTTAATTGTTACTTGTACGTGCAAACTTTTATAACAAATTACTTCCAGCATGAGACATAACACCTGCAATCGATAGCATCGCTTTCATTTTTTGCCATTGGTCTAACAAAAATTCTCCCATATCGATATATCGCGGCTCTGAGGGGTGAGACATTCCGCTCTTCTGTGGTACATACTGAATTGAAATCACATGACTGTGTTTAGCCAATCGGTGACTCGTATTTGACTAAGCCATATATTCATAAACCGATAAGCACCACATGTCACAGATGATAGGGGTCTATGGTAAAACCTGTTTTCCTAAATGGAGAATTACTAGAAGTAATGAATGAGTATATCTTCAATTCTCTAGATATATGTGGCATTGTATATATAGTTATGGCAGATGCATATAATGTGTTGTTTTTTGATACATCAAATGTGTGTGATAAGATCACGTTGTGGAACTACATGTATGAAAATATTTGATGACATTTTTTCAGCTGTAATCAAAATTTTATCAAGATTTATGCGACTCATCAGATATATTCTTTTTTTTATACAATGATTTACCGTTCTCGTGTAGATTAAATGGTCTGTCGGGGAATTGCAGATACTTAAATTGTCTCAAATTTTCTGTTATTTAGGGTACATAATTATTATTTTTAAAATGTCAGATCAACTAGACAAATCTTTTTCATTATCTTGTTAGACAAGCTATTCAAAATGATGTAAGCGTTATTTCACAAATAGTGCATTTTATGCCTTTTGACCTACTGGAAAAGTATGAATAACCATTTCTTACCATATCATTTACTTGTCAGATTTTGAGTAAGTGATTCCCTGATATAACCTTGAATCCGAGTTTATGCAGAGTTAAATTCTAACATAGAGGAAACTGACAAGAAATAAATTACCTAAATTAAATTGAGCAAAGGAAATTTGTCTGCTGGGAATCAAATCCGAGACCTCTGGATTGAGCCACAAAGACCCTTTGATGGCGGTTCTTTAAAAAAAAAACTCTTTTGCATACTCGTGCTAGTCAGAAGCTATGTAAACCCGACACGAATCCAAAGGATTTGAAATCAAGTTAGGTAAAGTGTGAGGGATCATACGAGGTGATGCAGATTTAAAGGGATTTCAGAATGTTAAAATGGTGCATACAAATTGGTAAAATCTTACAGATAGTGTGTTCCTTTTGTAAGCTCCAAAATATAAAGCTGTTGTGATAGAACGGTGTGTAGGCCCAAACTTGTTGAAGAATATTTGATTTGGGTATAACCGTGTATTCTCCATAGACCCCAGCCGAGGATGTTCTGGATCAGCCCGGCATGGGTCCAGGATATATCCGCTGTGGTCTGTTGACAGGAAAAGATGGATGGGGCTTTTATGCCACAGTTTTGTGCCATTTTTATGTCTCGCAATCATCCCCCACATTACTTACATAAGCCTATGTGGGTGTACATGAATCAAATTGTATATTTATATATCAGGATTCTTTTAATAACACAGCTGGAGAAATGTAAGAGAAAAATTGAAGTCATTGAGAAAGAAAGGGACAATTTTGATGAAATTGTAATTTCTTAAAGAATATTCAAGCCATAGAAAAACAAATGTCAATGGAATTGTCGTATCGTCGTTTTTTAAAAGCTAGTGAAATATTTTGGTATCCGACATGGGCAGTGTATCACCGCAATGTTTTTGCAACCTAAATTTGATGTTTCTGAGTCGCAAAAGCGATGTGTATCTGTAAACAGTGCATACAGAACGTTTAGTTAATTAGTAATTATTGAAATAATTTAACAAAGCATGACATCCCAAAGCATGACATCACAGCTATCGATTGACGTGATACGTTGGGTAACGGTTCTAAACAATGTCAGGCCAGCCGGACGTTGTGGTTGCTAAGAAGAAAATTATCCAGCTCCAACCCAATACCAGAAGCCCAAATAAAATTACAACTTGTTTAGAATCATTACTATGCACTATCAAAATAATCTGACATCGTCTTCACTACTCTGTGGGAAATGAAAATCTCCCTAACTTAAAGGGGACCACCAGGCAAAGAACAACACATTATTATATGTTTTGGTACCGTTTTGTGATATCAAATAGATACCCAACATTTTTCAAAGGGTTGCGTAATTCATAACAAAGCAATTCATTTCCACCACTTACGGAACCACTACTATTTCCTGGTTCGTACGGGCCAAACATTTGCGAGTGCGTCAATGCGATTCACGCGTACGTTTGTAGACAATAGAATCCCAGACGATTCTTTCGCTCTGCACACATTAGTCTTCGCAATTCAGACCGCATGGACGCATTCTTTAGAATGGTGAGGCGTTTTCCAATCATTTTTTTTCTTTCTGGAAACATATTTTTGTAAACTTTTTGATGGAATGGAATACTAAAGATGTTACCTTTCTTTAATAAGAATATTATTTGTGGGTGGTGGTACCCTTTAACATGATTATTAGAGCATAACATGAACATAACTCTTTCTTGTGTCTTAAAATGGGTCTTGATTTTTTGTTTTTAGACACAATATATAAAAAACAGGTTTTATTTAGATAACTTAAAATTACATCAAATAGCTGTTCAAAGCCTGTGGAGATTTTCAACTCTCATCATAATTCCTTTTCAGTATAGTGCCCTCTGTTGGTGGCTTTGGGCCAGCTTTTTTTTGTATGGATGCATTGATTGGTTAACCAGTCATCTAATGAATATGCATGCTGTGTGATAAAATGGAGAGTTCACGAATAATTCATATATTATATGTAAATTAGCTTCATCAGATACGAGTATGAATTGTGAGAGAACAGTTTGTTTTCTTAAAGATACTGGCCTCCTTTTGCAAGGCAAAATCTGAAGTCGTGAGATAATTGTCATAAATGGAAGAAAATATTATTGAAGAGCTAGCCTGAGAAAAAATAGGACTTGAAATATCTTTTTGTTGAATTATTTACATTTACATCTTGAAATAATAAAAGGTAGTTCTCATATTTTAATTAGTTAGACTCGCAACTGCAGACCCTTTATTATACTTTGTTTTTGTACTTTATGTTTACAAACCAAATATTAAATAAAATTTGGTTAAGCACAATGAAAGTTATTCAATCAGATTTGTGATGTAACGGAACACATTTTTATTGAACCTTGTAAAAGAAGAATAATAGCCATCTATACATAGACTCAGAATAGAAAGGAAGTAAGCCTGAGAGTTAGACTACAAGGCAATTTGTTTTTCTGTCATATGAATTCTCTATAACTGTGAACTTCCACAATTCACCAACTTGATGTATGTAATATCCCTGTGGTTTGTGGAATGTTTTACTGGACTTGAAGATTTCTTCAAAAGTAGGACAATATCTTTAATCTACATCCTACTTCAAAGCAGCAATGTGTGTTGTTATTAAAGCTCTCTTTCCATTCAGTAACCATTTATTCTCGAATGAGGGACATTTTGAAAATGTGAGATGCAAAAAAAGAAGACAAAATGTGCGCCAGATATGTTTGTACTCGAGATCTGGCACAGCATAAATTGAGAAAATTACAAAAGAAAATATTAAACTTCTGACATGTCAGAACATTATTAAATTGTAATTTTGAGTATTGGTACTCATTGTGCATTATTATGGCTATATGTGCATGAACAAGTTTGTGTCTGTGCATGTGTGTTTGTGTAGGTGGACATGTTTGAGTATGTGTGTACAGTCAAACCTGTCTTAGTGGCCACCTGACTATAGCAGCCCACCTGCCTATAATGGCCACCAAAAGTGATCCCCTACAGAGAAAAAATAATATGGTACCTGTCTACATTGGCCACTTTTTGGGGGCAACTTTTATTGTTACCTTTAGGTGGTCACTATAGACGGGTTTGACTGTATGTGCATTTACGTAATTATTACCCATTCATATTCATATTTTTATTTTTGTAGGTGTGTTGGTGTTGAATGGAATTAGCTTGTCCTAAATATTGCTGTTGTACGTCATAAAATATTAATATAGGAATGATGAATTCCTTCATAAATCCTCTTGAACTTTAGATAGCAGGCTCAGTGAAGGATGTGCATATTGCACAGAGACTTGTAGCGTTCCAATTTCACTTCAACTTATTAACAGCTTTTGTATAAGGTGACTGGCATTGAATCTATTTATTTGCCTGTTTGGAAGATTTCAGGTTGCCAAATTAAAAAACTGTTTGTAGGATGTGCATACAATTTAAACTTATGGCGTTCCAATTTTACTTCAACTTGTTAAAAGCTTTTGTGTTATAGGTACACCGCAGCATTGCATTTTTGTATTTGCCTGTTTGGAAGATCATTAATTTAAGCTTTCAGGTTGCCAAATAAAACATTATTTGTAGGATTGCATGTAATTTAGATATGTTGGCAAAGCAGTCAATTTGGGTATTGTTTGCTTTTTAAAAACATAAACAATTAAGACAAAGTAATATAACAGAGAGAAAGAGAGAGAGAGAGAGAGTGAGTGGGGTGGGGGGGGGGGGGGGGGGGCGGGGTTAGGGTTGGGGGGGGGAGACAAAATAAGATGAAATATGAGGAGAGAGAAAGAGGGAGAGGACTCTTCCCAAATTCTTGAACTTTAGTAACTATAATTATGGCTAGAGGTATATGTTGCTGGGAACCTCATAAAAATGAGCAGGTTTAGTACAGTTTGAGTGGTAAATTAGTTTTCAGTAATAAGAAATATTCATGGACAAGTTCTGGATCTCTGAGATTCCAAATTAGAGCGCTCATGTTTTTGTTTTTTGTTTGTGGTTTGCTTGTTTATTTTGTTTCTTTGTTTTGTTGTTTGTATGTTACTTCGTATTTTTCTTGTTACATTGGCTAATATGCTCCCCAAATTCATATAATATTACAAAATATATTTATCATTCTTCATTTTGTTTTAGCCTTTGCAGAAGATTCTGCTAGGATCAAAATATTTAGGCCCCAAATACACTCACTTCATTTAAGTTGCTTACAAATATTCTGTGAGCTAAAACAAATAGTTGAATATTAATGTACCCTACACAGTACACATTTCTTTTCCCTTCATAAGATTTAGTAACAAGTTTTTTGGTAGCCTTTGCATATTAATTCTGGTCAAAAGTAATTTCTGCTAGCGATATGAACATTACATTTTGTAGAAAACAAGCTCATAAGTCCAAGCAAATCACTCTACACCCTCGCAAACAAATACAATTATCATAATCCATAAGTAGCAAGGACGGATATGACATTCAACACCACTGCAATGCTTATGTTAGACTTTATTCACAGGTAAAGTTACCTGCCGCAGGCATAATTCAATAGGAGAATGTTCAACTCTTTACAAACTTAAATCTTGATGTTCAATTGACTTCTGTACGCATGATATCTTTACATGTTTGTGTTATAGAGGGTTTACTGGCCATGAAATGGCCAATATGATGCAAAACTTTTTTGTTAAATTGCATTATAGAAGAAAAATGTCATCAATACAACTCTGAATGTGGTTTTCAATAATAAATGAAAGTTATTTGAGAAATGTTGTTCAGAAATGTCTAATATATCTGAAACACATTAATCATTTTAATAACGCAACTCGCATTTCAATATTTATACCAAATAATTTCTTTTATTACAGATTGAATTGTTTGCAAGTGGAAAGCACTCATACATTTCAGTTTCTCATTATGAAGGATTCACTTTTCAGGATTTCTCATGATAAGGATTCAATTATTGGGAAATGTCTTTAAACCGTTCCCTTTCAGATTCTGAATTCCCCATAGACTTTGTACATAGCCCAATCAGTTCCTGTAGGCAAGGGGGTTAATTCCAAAGCTCATGATGTATCAGGATTTCAATTTCCATTATCATAATGCAGAACATAATCACTTGTCTCGCAAAGTAAACTAAAAAAGCAATTTTTGTTTGTTGTTTACTTTGTGGGACAAGTGGTTATCTTCTGCATTATAGTTAGTTTATTCGGGATTAATAATATTCTTCCGTATTCCATTATCAATTTCACAACTACAGAGCAGGTTATAGCTAATTTATTTAGTTTAAAACCGTGCCTTTAACCTTGGAAATGGCAAGCACCCCATATGTACTATTCCTGCCTCACTATCACCTCACCAAACATCACCAGCACTGTCACAACACAACATCATTACAAAACATACATGTATCAACACAACAACACCAACAAAAAAATGTGGAAAGAATTGTTGTGGTAATGCAGTCATGTGTGTATGTTTCGTACCATGTACCAACATCAACACAATAACCAATCAGGAGTGTACAAATGACGCACACAATAGTTTGTTACTTTCATAATATTGACATTTTATTGGAGAAAAAAAAAGTCTCCTTACTTTTATCTTCAAATTAAAACCCAACAACAATAATAATAACTTTTACATTTGCACTTTACATCAGGTTTCATTAAATATGGCGCCCCGTTTCCATCAAAATATACAGAAAAGATAGTTAGATAGAACATATAATTTGGCATATAGATATTATAATTACATGCTTACCCCATGTAAGAATGATATATTGTTGAAGGATAATTGCATTTATTAGGTTATTATCTACACAGCTGGATATATATTATATAAATAGATAGATTGATAAAGATGAACATGTCTGAGAATTGATGAGTTGTATCTACCACCCGAGTACCCATGACGACCAATAACCCAGACATTGATATCAGATTATTTACATTCAAACATGCATAAACGCGATAATATGGCAATGTATTTGGTGCACACACATAATTCAATATTTTATACAAGAAAATAATAGTAATAAATTCATGTGATAATAAAATTTGAACTGAATAAAATGTCCTATCTAATTTTGAACGTAATGATTAAACTTGAGATAGAGGAAGGGGTATGAGGTGTTAGGAAGAGAAAAGAAGAATGTTTCATGTAATTTTTGTATGTGTGTGTGTGTGTGTGTGTGTGTGTGTGCGTGTGTGTGTGTGTGGTTTTGTTATTTCATGGATTAATGCTTACATGTGCAGTATTTGAAAGAAAATAATAACATAGACAAACATCCTAATACTACTTTTGCAACAAATGATTCACAATATCAGAACATGGAATTATTGCAAATTTACAACAATACATGATAAGTGTAGAGAATCGAAAGGTGATAATCATTGGTGTAATTATTCACTTTATACATTGATATATAATAAATGCTTTGTCTACGAGGATCGGGTTCACAATGTATGCATTTGCATTTTTGTTTTCTTCATGAAAACGCTTTGCTACAATAAGTAGAACATGTACTACTCTTAATATATTTTATCAAATGTACACATTATACACTGGAATATAAGCTATATAAGGGAACAGTCTCACATTAAATATGATTTAAATTAGAGTAGAAAATGCGTAAATATCATAATTTTTTTTTCTTCTCCAAATCAAAAAATTGCGAGTTCATGAACTGGGTGATGATATGGGTTAATAGGGATCTACATGTACACTTATTGCAGAAAATTGACCCTAACAGTATAATATACTGTATGTCATGTATTTAATGTAATCTCATAACATTCTAGCTTGCACCCTTTTGGCTGTACATCTATGAATTATTAAATAACGTGTTATTACATAGTGATTGCATTTTTACATGCAATTAATAACCTAACAAACAATCACATTTCACCAAATCAGATTTGAGAGATCATACAATTTCTTGAGGAAGGAAACTATCTTGCCAATCAAAATACAATTTTCAACGATTATTTAAAAAATAATAAAATAAAGGGCATTTAAAGAAGGAAAAAAAGAAATAAAATAAAATCAACTCTTTAAAGCGGAAATCATTATTTCATTATACGGGATTGTGCACTATTACTTGCCGATGGCAAGGTTTTTGTTCTTGCATATACTTTCATAAAAATCGCAGGTGTTTATTTCTGAAATAAAATAAATTCTCCTTCTCCCCTTAGGCGACAACCACCCTCGGATTACAAGATGAAATAATCCTGGATAATGGCTGGCTAAAGTCTAGCACTTTTAGAGCACGCAATAAAGAAATGGACAAATCTTTCAGAAATGTCAAGATATTTCCCTGTACTCCATGCAAGGCCTGCAGCAGGTATTAAACTATACATAAGCACACATTTTGTCTTCTTACATTTTAGACTTTATATCACTTCTATTATATAAACCCCACTGAAATTGACCTATACATGCTTAATAAAGACTTTACATTAACAGTTTGGCATTTGTAAGCACTTTAAAAGTACAAGAAAGGTGCAAGTTGTTATTAAGTGGAGCCCACATATCAAAACTGTCAAACAAATATGAAACAAATTATATTAAAAAACAATCTAGGCTCTTGAAAGAAATTGTAAAATAATATGTATAAATTTGGCAAGCAAATCTTAATGTACATCAGCCCAAACCACAAAGATGAACTTGAAGGTAAAATATGTATTCTTATATTGTGGTTTTTAAATGAATTGTGGAAATAAAATCAAAATTCTAAATCAAAATCAAGCATTTTTTGTTTGGTTGTCAAGATTAACATTTTCTTTTGTTAAAAACATTGCATAAAATATCAACACATGTTATGAAAACTCCTAATCAAATTTATACTTCTATCATTTTAATGAAATTAAAATTTTAAAAAATTCCTTATGGATGTTACTACAGCCTAGTATTATCACGTTCACATTCAAATATGTTTGAAGATATTGAGGCTGTACAATTGTATGACATATATTGAACTCATTTATTGGGTAATAGTTAACAGATTAGATTTTGTTATGTATTTCTTCATGCACTTTTTAAAAATGAATATTTATCACATTTTTATCCCACTTTTACTCTACTTTTGGATTGAAAGCTTCATGAAGCATAATTCTAAAAAGAAAAATGCAAAGCCTGTGATGATTTATGTAAAAACCCATAATCTAACTTCATGAGTGGGTAAGTTATTCTCGGCCAACACATCTTAATATATTGTTTGTTCAAAGTATGCGTGTCATTGCCTTGTAACCATGGATTTAGTGTTAATGGATTTCCATAATACTTTCTATAAATATCCCACTCTCTGTACTGCTCATGCATAAATAATTGATGTTGGGATTTGAGACAAGTTTAGGTTCTATTTATAATAATTGGAACAAATACGTTTAACTTCTTTTGAAATTATGTACTTTGCACAAAATATCAAATGCATATATAATCAAGAATAAACTTGAAGGGACACATATCTTCCTTCTAAGTGTGACCAAATACAGAACGCAATTTCTCAACATAAATTCGTAACAGCTACTGAGATATTTCAAGGTCCACAAAATTGTTGGTATAACTAGACATTATAATTGAGCATTACACACAATGGTGCCCGCGTGACTGAGACGGTTGGTATTGTATAGGTATTATCAAGACATATCTTGCCGCCATTGAATCAATCAAAGCAATTTCCTTTGCTTTGTCCGGTGGCGCCATACCTTCTTGCCTACGTAGGTGACAACTCTTTTGTTAAGGCTTAGATTGGGCAGAGGGCTGGTCAAGAAATGTCTACTGGCCAGGGATATTACAGCTCATGCAGAGAGAGTTATGTGCATTGCACGGTGTAAATTTGCAACATCGGCACTCGAGGAGTTAACCATCTCGCTTCTTAGCCGTGGATATATATGTCACAGAGTCTTTACACACTTTACCTGTTCCCTACTGGACTTAGCAACACCCACAGAGTTAATACAGGGCCCACCAGGTTCCCTGTAGGCAATGGGTTAACCCGTTCCCTACTATATTTGACAAAACCTGCAGAGTTATTTACAGGGTACTTTAATATCCAATATGTTAAGTGCTGAATGAACAAAGAGGGTCATTGGGGGGGGGGGGGGGGTGGGGGAAGCATGGAAGTAGAGGAGACCTTGCGAAAAAGCTAACCTACCATCTGTTACTTGTAGCCATGCATTCCCAACTTATATTCATTTTATTTGGTTAATATATTTCATAATAATTTAATATTTTCATTATATAGATTTAATAATAATTTAATATTTTCATTATATAGATACAGTATTATATAGATCTTCTTCGGGGGAATTACCATGGCAATTTAACTACATTTGTATGCAGCATTTTTATGAGTGAAGTGAGAGCCTAGTCAAACTATAATTTACGGTAACATGACGCAAACGAACAGAGACATTCTCCCAACAGAACATAACAAGCATGATTAAAAGATAGAAAGTCTTAAACAACAAAACCCAGGTACTGTTATTGTCTTAGCATATTAAAGATGTAAAATGAAATTAAAAACCATCTGGTTATTATATAAACATGACTGGAAAAGTTTCTTATCGATGTCATGATTAGAAACATTGTTATAAATAAAAGCTGCAACTGAAGCATTAATAGCATTAACAAAAAATAATCAATGCAATTTGCAGTACACTGTTTTCTCATACTGTATTCTGTTTCACATTATTTCTTTACCTGAATATATTGCACATATCTCCCAAACATTTTAATGGTGTATTAACTAGAAACTTTATACCCATCAAAGCATGACCCGTCAACCAGTTTTAAATACATTTTCATACAATATCTGATACAAGCATGTTAATAGTTTGTATTATGTTGTAAGAAATCTAAATTGGTGCAGGAAAATACAAAAACAAATTGAGGGGAAGGTATTAGAATACCTATAGGCATTACAGAAGAAATGTTGAGCCCTCAAATGCAGTAACGCTGACAAGTGTTGTAATAACAACCACGAAAGTGGTAACATATACAACCTATTATTTAATCATCGACCCAACGAATGTTCAAACATTTAATGTTAAAAGCTAAACCCCCACAAATGTTATAGACCGCCAATGTTAGTATAACATTTGTGGTTGTCGATTCATAACATTTGTGGGCGACATATTACTACATTTGTGGCCGTTTGAACATTTGTTGGGTCGATGTTTAAATAATAGATCTGTGGTCATTACAATTACACTTGGCAACGTGACTACATTTGAGACACTACAAGGAGAGTTGAAGGATTCATATTTGTATCACTATTGCAGTATTCGCATGGCATTGTTACATGTATCTTGGTCATCTAACAGAAATATACTATAGCAATGTAATGTACATATCTACACAAATGAAGTATTTCCATCATAAATCTAAATCAACTTGTATTGAGATGATAATTTTGAACACAAATAAAAACTGAGTAACAATCGACTAAAACAAAAATCAAATACAGCAGAAAAATCAGTAAAATCAAAATTAAGATTTCAGAACTCAATCATTTGAAAGACAAAATTGAAAAACAGTAGAAAAAGAAAAATGTATAAATTTGTTAACCATAACACCCGATACACAAGTATATTTGATAAACATTGGAAATGAAAACAAATAATACATGTACATACAAGATTATATACATTTAAAATAACTCTACATTATCAAAAAAATGTATAACAGCGTATGTATCCATAATTTAAATCTGTCGCTGCACATGCAATCAGAGTGTGATATAGTGGCATGCGTTCGATGTCGCCTTCAAAGAAATAAGAGGGTTAAATCTCCTGTCGGCTGACATCAATGCATATAAATTGATTTGAAAGTGAGAGCACCTGGGGCGGCCATTTCCATGTGCTGATAATGAATTGCAAGTGACTCCCATTCCAGGTCACATTTCCATATTTTCTTTAAAAATACACAACTCCTCTTCAATGTTTACGAGATGAATTTGCAAATGGAACATATTTTGCAGCGTATTTCTCTTTTTTAAAAATATACACATCCATTTTGATGTCATGGTGACGCATTACATCCCCCAGAAGTTACATTGTGGAAGCATAACCTTAGGGAGGATAAAACAGAATAAAATACCCCAGAGGATGTATAAAGAGTACATATTCAGTGACAAAACATACAAATTACTATAAAATAGGGGTGCACAACAGCAACAGGTAAATCTCCATCCCTCCCCCCTCCCCCCTCCCCCCCCCCCCCCCCCCCACACCCTACCCCTGGAGTGGGGGTGGCCTTGGGTCTTAGGCTCAAATACCAGCGTTCCCTTTTTTCAACGAGAATATATGAAAAGTTGCCTGCTGGTGAAACCATATAAATGATTCTTTAACGCAAGGGGAATTTAGGACACCACACAATCAAGAAACAGATTTATGCCAATTTTCTTAGAATATGACGCATAAAAAGCTACTTTAATTTAGATTGCTCTTAAAATATTACGAGCGTATTGCTATATATGTGGCTATCAATACAGGAAACAGAGTCTTCTCTGCTATATGCAACTGGATATAGCAAAACCCTGCACTTGTCGGTAGTTCATTTTTGGAAGAAATGGGCATTTTAAGTTCACAAAAGACTTAACTTTGCAAAATATTTACCAATTTGTTTTAGAACAAAGCATCAAATGAAAGCTTGTGATGAGGCCTTTCTAATGGTATGAAAATCTACATTTCGATTTTGACCGACAAGTGCAGGGTTTTGCTATATCCGGTCACATATGTTTGTTATAAGCAGCTTTCTCTAGCATTCTTTAACCACACTAGAATGTATTATCATATAATAATTCAGGTTTGACTGCAGTTAGAGATAATACACCACTAATCAACATAATATAATCAGCAAATGTAGCTTGGAGGAGACATAATATTGATATAATAAGAGTTTTGAGGGTGAACACCACGGCCATGATACCTCAAGGCTTTCAGAGCGTCACAAAGCATTAGTATCGGCAATGCCTGCATGCTTTGAAAGTAGCTTTCAGTCGCTTTGCTTTCTTTGGCTTCAATATTTGTTTTTCCTCTCTTTCTTCTGAAGCTGCATTATCGCACCACGATCCATTGGGGTAGCTATGGTCAAATAAGACTGAGGTGAAGGGGGGCAAGTGGGTAAATGTTCCCAAACGGAGGCAGCAAAAGCTAACAAAAATTAAAGAAATTGAGCTATGTTTTCTTTAATGTGACCTCCCCAGCATATAAGTTAAAGGGTACCACCACCCAAAAATAATATTCTTATTAAAGAAAGGTAACATCTTTAGTCTTCCATTCCATCAACAAGTTCTCAAAAATATGTTTCCAGAAAAGAAAACAAAAATAATTGGAAAGGCATCACCATTCTAAAGCATGCGTTCATGCGGTCTGAATTGCGAAGACTGCGATGTGTGCAGTGAATTGCAATGTGTGCAGACATGCAGAGCGAACGAATCGCCCGGGAATCTACAAACAAACGCGTTAATAGCATTGGCGCACTCGCAAATGGTTGGCCCGTATGGAACCAGGAAATAGCAGTGGTTCCATAAGTGGTGGAAATTAATTGCTTTGTTTATGAATTACACATCCCTTTGCAAAATGTTGGGTATCTATTTGATATCACAAAACGGTACCAAAACATATAATAATGTGTTGTTCTTTGCCTGGTGGTCCCCTTTAACAATGAAAATGCAGCTATTTATTTATTTCATGTGGTCTTCCCATAATATAAGCTACCAAATCAAAATGTAGCCACGTATTTCTTTAATTTGGTTTCATCAAAAAGGGGGGTAAAATTGCCCACTTGCCCCTCTTGCACCCCTTAGCTACACATGTACCTACACCCCTGCAATGATCCAACAGCCTAATACATAGTGCTGTGGTTGAAACGTGATGCATTGGTTGTGGCAGGCTAGTGTGACTGTCAGAGAGTCATAATCTAATCAACTTGGACTTGCATTGTACATAACAGGTTACATACAGTATTCATTCCATTATTGTATGAAGATGAGGGAGCACATCAAATATAGACATTCTATCCTTCATGTGTTCCCTCATCTTATTATATTAATTTCATAAATATATTTATTTATTATTATGAAGATGAAGGTAACCACTGACTATGCTCTTATCATTGTATGTAAACAAACTACTCCATATAAAGAAACTTACCAGTTTTAAGTTGTATGAAGACTTAAGGAATTATACACAGAGGATACAATCTTGATCCATCATTGTACGAGGACAAAAAAAAAAAAAAGATAAATAGACTACTTTGAAGTTGCATGAAGAAATATAGAATAGATGAAGATAGATTATTCATTCTACAAGTATCATTGCATGAAGATCCCGGGGGGGGGGGGGGGGGGGGGGGGGGGGGGGGTGGGGGTACTCAGATTATAGTTGGACGGGGGTGTGCGGCTGAGACCTCCAAACCCATACCCACATCTAAGGGTCCTTTTGCGAAAAATGGACCCATGTCTAAGGATTTCTTTTTCGCCTGTGGCGCTTGTTTTTGGTCTATTTCCCGCAAATTTTGTGGTTTTAAGTTAGCGAGCGTAGCGAGCTTGAAAAATTTTGCAATTTCTCATCGGCAAATCCCAAAATCCTGTATAAAAAAGGGGAAATATGAAAAAAGGGACCCATGTCTAAGGATTTTTTTGATGAAAAGGGGACCCATGTCTAAGGATCTAACCCTTGAAAAAGTCACCCTTCCCAGCGGCACATCCCCGTATACCCAATATACGTGAGTACCCCCCCCCCCCCCCCCCCCCTCCCCCCCGGGATGAAGATAGGGGAAACCAATGTCTGTTTAATGAGTATCATGTTGGTTCAATTGAATGTGTGACCATGAGCTGAATAAAGCTACTAATGTATAGCTTTTTAAAGGGGTATTCAGGATATTCAGTAATGCAATTTTCTAGAACTTTTCGGAAGATAGATCAGCTTCAAAAATGTAATGCCCATGCAACACTTAAATCAATAAGCCAGTCATTTATGTACACATAAATAATATAAAAATTGAATTTGAAAAAAAAAGCATTGTCTGATGTTTCATTAACACTGATTTTAAAAATCAAACTACTACTTGGTGTCTATGATGGTCTATTTCAGGAAAAGGCAAGATATACACTGTCTAATTCTATGTTATTTTGTATCTATTCAAGTGCTTCTATATTTTGGAGAGGGCAAAACCCTGCATGGTCCTTTAAGAATCGCTGCCGCTCATCTTGACAGAATCAAGGCGGCACGGCCGTAATGAGATGACACAATACCGGTGACAGGGATATGGCCTTCCAGACAGAGACAACTTCCACTTTAACAAACATGGCTGCCCAATCTCATTTCCTCATCATTGGTCCTTCTTTAATTATTCGAAGCCTCAATGTCTGACCGCTGGAATGAAATGACTAGCCATGGAATTACATGAACACATATTCTCATCATTGGCTCATCTATTAGGTTCTACATGTACTTCTATGTATCTGATCAATGAAATTAAATTAGACTGAATTGAATGCCCGCACATAATCATGATTAGCAATACTGATAAAGAACAAAAAAAAATCATCTACAAACAGTGAATGATTTAGTTATTTGTTTTGTCTTCTCAACTTATTATTTGACATATTAATAGACCAATGAAAAAATCCTGAAATATTGCAGTTGCCTGTGAGCTGTTTTAAAGACAATATTTCTACCCAGTTATTCACACAAAATTGTGAAAACAAATAGTATATTATAGCAAAAACGTCTGGATAAGAACGGGAATATTTTTACCCAAAGGACTAAAAAAGAATACAAAACTTTCATGAAACATTGACAAGAGATATCCGTTTCACAAAAAAAAACCTGTAACCAAATTTTAAAACGGGGGCAATGTGTATCTGTTACTTTGCGCCTTAACCCATTCAAGTCTATATGATTTTTTAGTATGACATGCATTCTCCATAGACCGCAGCCTGAGTATTGTGAACACCCATCCGTAATGGGTTAACCCACTGAAAGCCGTTTGATTTAGGCAAAGCATGCATTCTCCATACATCACAGCCCAAGTACTCTCCAGACTAGTCCTAAACTGGTTAACCTCAGTCAAAGGTATTTGATTTTGGTATAACATTCAATTCTCCACAGATCACAGCCTGAGTATATTTTACAACCATGCAGTCCCAAAGGGCTTAAAGCATATCAGGTGAGTCGAGATGGAGGGGGAAAAAAGCTGGCTGAAATTATGAGTAATGAATAGCGACGGTAAAAACAAGCCAACTTCTGCAACTGACACGTCTCGTTTCAAAGATTCAGCTAAGGATTGAGCAGACCGGAGAATTATTGTCAAACTCCATTTTGCTCAGAATTTTGACGAGAAGATATTTGTCAAGATAGCTGTAAACAGATATCACTATTGATTCAGTTTACAAGTTGCAACGATGAGTTCTGTATGATTATTGTGGTCCGTCTCACAAAAAAACACCATCATAAATTTTGTCGGCTGAGAAAGAGAAGGGCACTATAAGGTCACCTTTTGTACCTCAGAGATATTCTATCATGTTTAAATTTTGAAAGGCATGTAGAAACAAAATTTAGCTCTCTATTACATCTTGTAAATATTCTCAAAATTAGACATAATTATCACCTGAAAAATTTGCATCACATACAGATGGCTGTGACCTACAAGATAGGTATAGAAAATTACAAACGACTAAGTAAAAACCTGTAACAACTCAAGAGGGCGCTTTCTACAAAATCATTGGTTTCAACCATTGTACATACAAAATTGTGCATGTGATGTTTTGTTAAAATAATGGGTGCGGTTCGTTATTCCGAAGGTTCGTTATTCCGAAGGTTCGTTATTCCGAAGGTTCGTTATTCCGAACACGCAAATTTCCTATACCCGAGTGTTCGTTAATCCGAAAATGAAATAGGGTTCGTTAATCCGAACATTTGTTGCATTATTCCGAAGGTTCGTTATTCCGAAGGTTCGTTATTCCGAAGGTTCGCTATTCCTAAAATGAAATCGGGTTCGTTATTCCGAAGGTTCGTTATTCCGAAGGTCCGTTATTCCGAGGGTTCGTTATTCCGAAGGTTCGCTATTCCTAAAATGAAATCGGGTTCGTTAATCCGAAAATGAATTTGGGTTTGTTATAATGCTATAATTTCATATAAAGAGATAACATAAACTTAAATGTTTGATTGGTCTGGCCAAGGGAGGGAAAGAGGGAGGGGTATGCTTAATGCAGGCTGTAAATTAAATCAACAAAACACACATTATAGTATTATAACAAGCCCGATTTAATTTTCGGAATAACGAACCCGATTTTATTTTCGGATCAACGAACCTTCGGAATAACGAACCTTCGGAATAACGAACCCGATTTTATTTTCAGATCAACGAACCTTCGGAATAACGAACCTTCGGAATAACGAACCTTCGGAATAACGAACCTTCGGAATAACGAACCTTCGGAATAACTGAACCTTCGGAATAACAAACCTTCGGAATAACGGACTGTAACCAAAATAATGATTAATTAGAGATATGATCAACAACTATTTAAAAACCTCTTTTTTCATTTTTTGAGAAAGAAGTGTATATGCATTTTATATATTTAAAAAAAAATCAAGATATCGTTTGGCTAGACGATATATAAATCAAACTATGAGAGCATTTGAAAGGGAATGATTTTCATTTCACATGTTTTTTCAATGAACTTTCAAATGGAATTAAAACCAACCAATTTAGTGTCATGGGGCATTTCGGGAAGTAACAATACTCATGTGTACCTTTAACGTCCTTGTTAAATATGAAC
Organism: Echinarachnius parma; assembly: GCA_037951105.1. Classification (NCBI taxonomy): domain Eukaryota; kingdom Metazoa; phylum Echinodermata; class Echinoidea; order Clypeasteroida; family Echinarachniidae; genus Echinarachnius; species Echinarachnius parma. Next base: position 101,489 of record JBAMJV010003909.1, on the reverse strand, counting down.
TCAAAATCCACAGGTTGAGATGGTAGACCAACATCACTCCCACACTTCTTCTAAAAAGCTTCAATTTCTTGTGATGGAATCTAGTGAAATCCACACCTCTCTTGCGACTAAAATTGATACAGAGAGGAAGTGACAATCAAATTACATTCCAACCTTTCATTGGCGGTTTTAAATGTTTAGTTGTAACGGGATACAATGTGCTGGGGGCAGAATGTGTTAGAAGGTGCATTTGATATCTCCCCAATCTACTCAATGGACCGATCCACAAACCTAATATTCAAATGTATGTGTGTTTTGGGGACCGATTCACAAACATATTCAAATCTATGCCCGTTTCTTGCCATGACAAGCAATTCAATTATAGTTACCCGTTCCTAATGAATTTAATTCATTAGGAACGGTATACAACTCAACACTAAAAATCAACCTTGCAAAAATAAACTGTCGCCAGGTTGAGCAAACCTCTGGCAAACTTTCAGGTTACCAGGGATACGTTGAGTAAGGTATCATTCAAAATGTAATATTTTGTGTTATATGATGGTACCTCTAACTAAAAAATGATGAGAGGTGTTTATCGCTTTTTGCATCTAAACTCTTCCAATATTCTTGATCTTAATTCAAGTAATTGTATGCATGATTTTGGACTGACTCGATTCAAAAGTGAAGAGCTACTATTAAGCTAGACAAATAATCATTAATTGAGTCTACTACCAAGTAAATAGAGGAATTCTGAATATCAAAGCACACGACCATAGAGCCATAATATGCGCAACAGTGAATGATCTATTCTACAAATGTTTTGCTATTATTCAATCTATGAAATACAATGAAGTTTTGACACAATTGCCATTGAGCATAACATAAATGTGATCCGGAGAATAAAACCCTTATATAAAAGACGCTAAATATAAAGCTGAGAGAATTGAGAAAATATTTGACTTTGTAAAATAAGGTGTTTTTCTTAGCCATTTTGTATAAGGTTATTGTTACCATTTACGTTTAACAAAGTATATATTCGGCGGAAAGCCAAAATTTTGACAAATTCAGAATTTATACCAACATCTGAAAATTGAAATATTGCAACTTTATTTATAGTGTTTCGTGATAACAGGTTGACTAGCATAGCAGCCATAACTCACACAATACAATCATTTTGGCTATTTGTAAATAATTTTTGCAAATATTTCACTTTGTCTGAAAGAAAGGGTATGATATATAATAATGTTTTGACACAAATTACATTCACACAATCTAGTTTGTTATATAACTTTTCTACTTTTTGTTGCCCTCTTCTAAGTTTCCTTCTACTTAATCTAATATACAATTGTGTATTTTCCTTCTGGAAAAGCAAGATATTTGATTTGAAATGCTAACTGCCTAATTCTATTAAGGATCAAGTACATTCTTTTTTCCCCAAAAGTTAAACACAACCGTAATATACATTACATATGATACAATCAGTGCACCTGTGAATAGAAGAGCCCATATACTCTAGCCATTCACACATTCATATACATATATATATATAATATTTATAAAGTTCAGTATGTCATATAAATATTTTTAAATACAATAGCTACGATATAATTTAAAGCTGGTCAGGGGTACAGTGCATTCCAGCCGCACGCCTTCAGCTAAGAGTCTGTGTTCTTTGCGTGCATTGTGCCTGCGCATTGCATTCTGGGTCCCACGGAGCGAGAAAACACCAATCACTGCCAGTGGGATGAAACGTACATAAACACACATTCACACGTTGTTATCCTCCGCCAGATGTATATATACACATGTCTTCAATCTTTGACAGCCGTAGAAAATGTACAACATACGCTTTCACACATTGCCAGTTGGAGAAAATGTATGACATACGCTTTCAAAGGTCGCCGGCGGGAGAAAATGTACAACATACGTTTTCACACATTGCCAGTTGGAGAAAATGTACAACATACGTTTTCACATGCTGCGGGCGGGAGACGATGTACATGTACATACATACACTATTCACATGTTTTCATAAATAAGAAGAAGTGGGTTGTAGCGTCGCGTCCAGAACGGACACGGTCCGTGTCATTGGATCGTGCATTGCGCCTGCGCCTGGCAGCACTGGCACCGGTCAACCATGGGTCGCGGCGGGATCAGGTCAAGCTCTTCATCGTCGGGGACCTCGTCTAACCGGAAACCATCCTTTAGCAGCTGCTGCCGTAGGTCTTGAGTTGTCTGCAGCCACGGAAAATAAAATGGCAGGTTTTTTTTTCAGGATTTATTTCTTATTTGTATATTCTCAACAAGTGCAAATTATACATGCTTGGATATGAACAAACAAGCTTTGCATTGAATAATTTATTTTTTATAATTGTGTAACTGTCAAAAGATAATCCTTGTCACACTAAGAAATGTGCATACATTTAAATCATGAGATATTGTTTGAGAGATGATTTATACTTGAAAATACATCATTTTGGAAGTACAGAAGCAACAGAAAACTATGATGTTAAATATGTGACAACATGTGATTTTGACTGGAAAACATAATGTAACATAGAAACTATTTCCTGATTCATTTGCTACATTTTGTAATTTATAACTTTTGGAATCTGTGTAATCAGAAATTTGACTATAGAGTGAAGCTCTTTCTATACACTGCACGTGTAATTAGCTTTTTTAATTAGCTTACTGTTTATAGAAAAAAGGAAACTATTCCATACATAATGTCTATAAGATTCATGTTTGTTCTCATTATTATTCATTAGGAAATGTGACATTTTCATGTCTTTACATGCCTCCTCGCTTATTTAAAGCATGATGACAATTAATGTTAGACGACCATGAAAGCTTGGAATAAAAGTGACAGACGGTTTGATCAATATTTCTCATGTTTTCATTCCCGGTCTTAGTGTAAGCTTACCTGCGATGGAGCTGTTGATAATGCCACAATGTCAAATTCATCCTCACTGTATCAACAAGAAGAATCAAAAGGAGAATAAAAGAAAGAAAAAGAAAGAAGAGAGGAAGATAGAAGAAGGAAGAAAAGGAAGAAAAGGAAATTAAAGAGAAATATCAAGAGAGAACAAGAGATAGTGAGAGGGAGAGACAAAAAATGTTATTAATTTGTATGAATTTTACAAGAATTGAGAAGCTTGAAGTTAACACACAAAATGTTTACCTGGATATGAATAGCATGAATATACAGTGTGCTTATAGTTATGACACGCTTGCGTTAAGATTCAAAGCAAGACATGTTTATTTGACAATCAAAGTAGAGGGATAAATACGTCAATTTATGGCATCCAAACATTAGAAGAATTCTGTGTTCAAGTCAATGCTGCTTTTGTCCATTGTCCAAAAGAAAACGCTGACCTTATGAAATGAGAAGAGTTAGAATAAAATATTAGATCAAACAATAGACATACATTCTCTTATTTATCATTAAATAACATTTCTTTTAGTATTTCTAGATTTTTTAGACAAAATAACTGCCGCTTGATCCACTTCCTGACAGGAGACACTGGTCCTGGAATACAAATCAATTATCAAGGCAAGTTTAAAAGCATGGAAACTATGAACATATATGTGCTTCATTAAGTTGTTTGACGCTTGTTCTGTTCTACGCCATGAAAGACTGCCAAATTGAATTATGACAGCTTTTAACTTATACAGTAGTAGGGTGATAAAACATTACCATACATCTGTCCTCCGTACATATGTCCTATTTTAAGAACTAAAGCAGATAAATTGTTGTACGCATGTTACCTCATATCTATCTTTTTTTGTTAGCACTGCTCCCTTACACATTTAATCAAGTGGTTTGCCATTTATATCCAGGATTAAATTTATAAGTTTCAAAGACGTGCTTATTAAACCGTGTTCTAATAAATTCTTCTTGTTATCGTCAACCACCTGAATGTGGTTGACACGTATCTCATTGCAAGCATCGTTACTGATGTGGAAGAGTTAGAAATAATCTCTTGAGTGGCATGCAGACGAGTAATAAAACAGAATGAATTATTTTACACGCACTTACGCCATAGCTAGAAACTAACTTTTTTCCTTTAAATGTGACCCTGTCGCGAAAGTAAAAACAAGATTTTGGCCAAAATTAGCTCAGTGGCCGGAAACCTGAATCTGGTGGCCCAAAACAAAGAAATCTCGAACATTTCCGCTGTATTTGGTTGCCAATTTGGACAAGTAAAATTAATTTAACATTCATGAAATTATTGTTCCCCTCATTCTCCTCCTTTGTGTTTTCATTGTATTATAACTCCCTCTCCCTTTTCTATTCTCTTCTTTCACTATCTTTGACTTTGATTTTCCTCCTGTTTCATCTCTCCTTTAATATTCTTCTTCTATGAGTGTCATTGTCCTCTCCCGGTCTCTCCTTTTCCCACTCTCGCCTTCTTCTTCTTTCTCTCCATCTCCATGTACATTTGTTCTTATTCTATCTTTCTTCCACCCCTCTCCCCTCTTGTTAGTTTTCTTCTTTGAGCGTACTTGTCCTATCTCTACCTCTAAATCTTTTTTTATATTTGCCAAACTCTCACTCATGTTCTCTGCCCCCCCCCCCATCTATATTCTTATTCTATCTTTCGTTCACCACCAACAAATCTCCCCCTCTCTCACACTCTCCTATACATTTATGTTCTATGTCTAAAGAACTTCTTATGCATCTTTACATGATCCTTTTACTTACTCTTTTTCTATTTCCCAATCTCCATGTAATGTATGTGTGTTCCTATTATATTTTCTTTCACCCCTATCCACCCTCTTTCTCTTTCTCTTCCCCTCTCTCTCTCTCTCTCTCCACCTATACTTATACCTTTCTGTTCTATGTCTAAAATAATAACTTCTTATCCATCTCTTTACATGCCCCTCGCACATGGTCGTTCGCTTCGGGAAGAGATATCACAGAGAGCTGCCATAGTCCTCAATCATCAGGGGGATTTACGACATGCGGTAAAAAACATATTTGAGATTACAATTTCAATTATTCATCATGCCTCTAGAAGATGATATCCCGGAAAATATGAACGTGATAATAAAAATTCATCTGTAATCCCCCGAGAGATAATCTCTTAGGATATCTATTTTTGCCCTCTAGTTATTTTACCTTGCCCTCTTTGTCAATGCCTCGTAGAAAATCCTGTAAATATTCTTATTTTCCCAATAATAGAGTATCCTCTATTCAATACATTCTTTATTAATTACAGTAATATAAGGATTGCTACTCTCATAAAATAGCAGATATACAAAACATATAGTGTGATACAACTGTTATTTGAATCAAATGAATTAGGCGATTTTGTGTTATTTTCAATTAGCAATATATTCAGATAAATGCCATAAGGAAAAAACTTATAGAAAAAACTTTACTACATCACTGAAATACCCAACATTGCTACCACTTAAAATAATAAGATATATAATTCTGGACCATTTTTTCCACATTTGTTTTATTTCTTGCTATTAGACTTTGAACACTCTTCCTTGTTAACCCATTGCCTACGGGAACCGGGTGGGCTATGTAAAAAGTCTATGCAGATTTAAGAATCCCGAAGGGAACAGGTTAAATTTCAATATTTGTGAAGAAGGTATACGAGGAGGAAAAGAATGAGAAGATGGAGAGGATGAGGGGAGGAAAAGAAAAGTGAAGAGGAAGAGAGGGGGAAGTGGAAAAGATGAGGAGGAAGAGGATGGGAAGGAGGAGGAGAATTAGAAGAAGATGAATATGAAACATAGACATGCAAAAGAAATGGGAGAATTAGAGGCTTGGGGTTGTCTAAAACTGTTGTGGTTTCTCATAATAGAAACACAAACTAACCAAAAGCATTAACGCAATGAGTTGAAGAGTGCTTCTAAGTGCACAGCAAATGTGACTATACAACTCATTTCCCCAACTCAAATGTTCTAAATGTGACTGCGTTATAGTGGCAGGGTATAAAGGGTTTGTGAATTTGCATTGACCACAAAAGATATATAAGTAACAGTGAACATAAAATGTGTACACACTGCGTTTTATTTGATCAATGGTTAAAGAGACAAATCATACTATAAAAAGAACTTTGCATGAATAATAACATTTCTGAAGGGAAAATTGTATCAACACACTTTTAAAAGTTGAAATTGTCTAGTTAATCATTGAATTGACACACATTTCCCAGAATCTGAACATTTATTTGTTGTATTAAAGCACATTAATTAATATCACTTCAGGTTTTTCATAAACCCTGTAAAACATCATGTCTGTATTTGCAGGGGAAAAATGACAGATGTCTTTCAGTAAAAATGCCTGCTTTTCCAATGGTCTCTCACCATGCTCAGCAAATTTGGGAGAGAGTGTCCAAATCAGCAATATCTATGAGTGTGTTTATCTTCTTATTTTCAGCCCATGATCAGCATTCTGAAACACATTTCTGGCTCATCTACAGTACCTACTTGACTTGGATACAAATAAGACATTCGGAAACACATTCCGAAACAGTTTTTTTAGCTATAAGCAAGAGAAGATAAACGGATCCGTAGTGTGGAGGCCTCTGCACTATATCAAACAGAAACGGCCTTGAAATGGTGCAGCCACTGTTGTAATGCCCACAATTACACGCATTTCACAAAACCACTCAAACCATTCTTGTTCTTGCATTTATTAACTCATCAGCACTGATTTTCACCACACAATACACATGTGGAACTACAATATATCTGACATGGGAAAAGTAAACAACAGCATTAAGCATGTAGAAAATGTGGAACTGCAATATATTTGACATGGAGGGAGTTAACAACAACATACAGCTTGCAAAGTGCAATATGTCATCAGCACATTCACACATACAAGATGTCAGCTTTACTAAAGTAAGCAGTCACTTTAAATGGGAATTGTATTCGGGTAATGGATTGAAATGGTCTCTGAATGTTAAGAGCTAGTTTTATAAGCTTTCTTACTCCAAGGCCACTGCTGCTCTTATCAAATGATAAAATGTTTCTAAAAACGGACCACTGTTAAAGGGACTTAGTAACATTGTCCAAATCCTCAAAATAAAATTCTAATTCTAGCGGTTCCCTTATACCTTGTTGTATTCGTATTAACATTACAATAAAATCACGGGACAGGTTTCGGTTTTTCAAATTTCCCTTTCGTTACAAAGATATGTATGATTGAAGTATTCAGATAAGAAAAACTCCGAGCGAGTTTTTCTTCTGTGTACAAAGTGAGTGCAGTGAGTTACTGAATATCACTTTGCATTTTCGCTCATTACTTGGCCATACAATGTCCATTTGACTTGAAATTTTCACACAATACCCTGTGGACATATGAGATAACAACAATATACATTGCATCAACCATTCATCACTTTTTGCACATGTCAACAAAGTTACTAGATCCCTTTAAGGGTCATATTTGAATTGTAAATGTATGCATGACTTTCAACAACTCTAAGCATATAATCTAATTTATGTGTGCAGTATGTTTGTATGTATGTGTGTATCTGTTTGTGTGACAGTGTATGAAGGTGTATGTGTGTAATGCTTGTGTCTATCGAGTTAAAATCAAGGAAAGCTTGGCATTTGATATTATTGCCGTTGGGCTTACTTTCTTGATATACGTACATGTATATTCTACGAGAGAATTTTAAGGAAACCTTGAGTCAAACCTGACTTCTAGAAGTAGAAAGAAATAACTGAATACAACAACAACAACAAAGAAAAAACTGGACGAAAATTCATTTATGTGGCAGCCTGTTTTCTCTGCAGCCTCATAAAGGTCCCCATAACCTTTCAAAAATGGGCCCGAAGGAGAAAAAAATACAACTTTCTGTTTGTAGGGAGTGAAGTTTACCCATTCAATCAAGGCAACTGCCTACGATGACTGTGTATTCAGGTGTTTGGCGACGAGCAAATCGCAGAGAAAACAATACAATCAATCAACGTCCAGGGTAAACCACTGGTCAGTGGAGCGGTCAAGCTATCTATAAACATACCCTCTGTGTGCACTTTTCTCATTCTCCGATAGCAAGAGATGATCATTGGACCGATTCCTTGAGCTACTTGTAGAAGCTCTTCAATCCCTTTTTATACACTTGTAAATAAAAACCTTTCTATCAAAGCTCAAATAAAAATATCCTCACAATCTTCTTCTTCTTCTTCTTCATTTGTTTTCTTCTATTTGAAATTCTAGAGGATGATTCAGCCTTAGTCTCTTACAAGCACTCAACATACCTTTTTTGTTTTTGTTTACTGTTTGTGAAACACTGATTCAATATTATGGATATGACTGGAGTCTAGAGTCAACACGAAGCAAAATCTAAATGTTATTCCGTTCAGCGGTTCAGGACTACTCAAGAAAGTTCATGTACGGGGGCTTTGACTTTGGAGGATTTGTATGAACAGAGAAATAAAATAAAACCATCTTCAATGGGTTGGTTAAGGATATTGTGCAATAGGGTGCATGTTCGGCTTATTTTTAAATTTAATGTTCATGTTGGCGACTCACATTTCATATCCAATCTTCTGACCTAATTAAAACAGCTCCACGTAATCAAGGATTCAAGATGACTTTAATATGTTTTTGCATAATAATCAGATCATTCTCTGATCGAGCATAATTCTACAATCAGTGTTGTAAGGCAGAGAGTTAGGTGTGAAAGTGTAATAAAGGCAGCAATAACTACATTTCTTGTCAGCCTTAATTCTCTCATTATCATAATTGGGGTTGGGGGAGGGGGGAGGGGGTGGGGGGTGCTCACAGCTGCAACCAAAACATACAAAATACAACAATAAAATGATGCAGTTTGAGGGTATTTATTACTTAGCAGATGAAGTGACATTTATATGACATTTGATATCAGATGCAATTACCGCTCTGTATCATAAACTAGACTACATTTTTGGCTTGTGTGTTAAACCCATTCAGAACTGATCCTAAAAATACTCTAGCTGTTTTTATGAAAAATATATGTTTTACCCAAATCAAATAGGGACTGTCTGTTCTGTCTGCTCCAAGACAATTAATCTGTTCCCTTCTAGATGGTGCAATCCCCATAGAGTTAGACATTCCATTAGTCAACACATCGGTCAATATGAAGATTTGTTAACGACTGTAAAAAGACGCAAACGGAAACGTCACATATGGTCACATTTTGAGAACATTAGGACTTGCCACGACAGTTCTACAGGGCACAGTCCAAGGAGGGAGAAAGAGAGGCAGACAGAGGAAGAGATGGGAGGATAGCATCGCAGAGTGGACCGGCCTAAAGCTTAGCAACGCTCTGTTTACAGAGAGAGAGAGACGAAAGACAGAGAAGGATAGAGAAAGCTGTTTGGAACACTGGTGGTGGCGCCCCTACGGCCAGTTAGGATACAGCACAGGTGAGATGAGGATAGAGTTAATACAGGGCCAACAGAGTTCTTGTAGGCAGTGGGTTAAACAGGGATTGAAATCAGAAACGAAATCCCATCATAGCCCCTCATCGCCAGCTAACAAGAAATAACCAGTTAATTATTAGCATGCAGATGAAATAACCCAGTTTGGAGGTGAATTAGTCATTTAATGCAACATGCATCACATTCACCACACAATTCACAATTCCACTTGCCACCTCGTCACGGTTCATATTAAGCATACCCAAGATTGGTTCATAATTAAATTAGAATCTAATCAAGGCGAGAGTGTCTCCGGTTCGTGGGTGAGCCACCTTTTCCCCCTGTTTTCCTTTCTTCCGTGCGACCTAGTCTCTCCCACCTAGAGTAAGTAATTAATATTTGCTCCACCTTTGGCACAGAGCTACTACACAGGGAATGTACAGTCAAACCTGTCTTAGTGGCTATCAAACGCATTCCCCTGCAGAGGAAAACAATGTTATAAAACCTGTCTATAGAGGTCACCTGTCTACAGAGGCCACTTTGTATATATGATGCAGGCATGGTGAAAATAAATGCATTTTTATATATATTACCAACCGTTGTAATTGATTTGTACCAACAAAAACAATCTGTAATAATATCAAATGAGCTACTTTTCCTGTATCCCAGCGTCTCCCCCCTGTTAGAAGGAATGTTTAATTATACTATACTTTAAAATTAAAATTGCACACTCTCTTCATTTATCTGATACAAATATTTCATCCGTCCTCCCCTTCATTGGGAGTGTGGTGAATATATGTATGAAAAGTATATACTGTCAACAAAAGAATCTATATCAATACTATCAAACAGGTTAGTTTGCCTTTACATATTCCCCAAACTCTACCTTCTATAAATGTGACCGGCTATAGCAAAACCCGGCACTTGTCGGTAATTCATGTTTTGAAGAAATTGCCATTTTAAGTTCACACAGTGTGTGTAAAAGACCTATGATTGTAAAATTGAAACAATCATATCTTCGCCAATCATTGACCAATTAGTTAGAACAAAGCATCAAATGAAAGCCTGTGATGAGGCCTTTGTAATAGTATAAAAATCTAACACTTGATCCACCCTCCGCAAGGAGCTACATATGGATCATACATGATATCACACTGGTTCAGTGATACCACCTATAAACAAAAAAGCAATCTATATAATAATATGAAATGAGCTATCAAACAAGCTAATTTCCCCCTTCAATGTGCCCCACTCTCTCCCACCTACTAATATGAATATTTGATCTGCCTTCCGCAAATAAACTATGTCAGGAATATACATTTTAGATTACGTGGGTGCAGTTATCAGAAAATACACAAATGTTGCTGGATGTTATACAAAGCAAACTAAATCATTTTCATAAGGAGGCAATTTACTCACTATTTGGGTTAATGATTAGTAATTTCTAAAAAATGATAACCTCAAAATGAAAAAAATGAAAAAAAAGAAAAAAAATATCCCTTGTATTTTTGGCCTAGTTTACAAAATAAATGGAATTATTTTTCTAAATGTGAAGCCCACATACCGTTTGTTATTAGACAAACATCACAGCTTGTATAAAACACATCCTTGTGAGGGGGTAAAATGCAGTCATCAACAGATCCAAAACAATTGAATGCAAATCTACATTTTGAAACAATTATGGGCTAATATACAATTGGGAGTAAGACACTAAATAATTTTGTCATTTTGTTTCAGAAGGGTTCAAGAAAAACAAATGTGAGCTAATGACAAACTAAGTGTACATTTTGAAAAAGCACATTCAAGCATCATTGAATTATAATTATTAGTTTTTAGTGACAACTTATACAAGTTTTTTGTAACTAAAACTGTACTATCCCTTTAAATTCTAGCTACAGTGAACATTTTGAGACGATTTGAGAATGTCTGCACATCCCTGACGGACCTTTCTAGAACCTGAATGTAAAATTGTAGAAAAAAGTAGAGAGCACAATTTAATGGATCGACATCCCACAACCACCCATCAACCACATCTCTACCTTACACATGTGCAACATGATCAAAGGGGCTCACGTTAGGGGGGTAGTCAGAGATAGAAGATAGTGGCAAGGAAAGAATTGATTTTTAATTTTAGGGGGCTACTTTTTCAATCTGATGGATATCACAAAATATTTCCCATAATACCCCATGGTAATGTTAGGGGCTACCTACTCATTTCAGGGGGGCTATTTTGAAAATTAGGGGGCAAAGTCACCCTCAGCCCCTGTGTATTTCCTACCCTGGATAGTGGACGACAACGCAAAGTGCTGAAGTATGGTGGGATCAAAGGGGTTCATGTTAGGGGGTAGACATAGATGGAAGATTGTGGACGACAACACAAAGTGCTGAAATATGTTGGGACATAATTACATCAGCCTCTGGCATTCTTTGGGGGCAAGGTTTTAGGTGCATGCAAGGACGAAGCGAGGGAATACAATACGTTCAGACACAGATATGTCAGGTTCTTGGGTTTTTCGATTAAAAAGAGTATAGGATATCAGAACAAAGCTGGAAAATAGGGGGAGGGAGAAAACATGTGGGCGAAGAGATATTTAGGACCAAAATACCTATGGGGGCTACTGAAATCACACAAGAGCCCGTGTCAACTGTCACCAAGCTCAATGCAAAATAAATTGCTAGTTCATTACCCATGGATGCATTCTGGGATAGCAGCCCCACTAGACAAGTTTCTTTGCTCAATTTCATGATTTCAAATAATATTCTGATTCAATAGAGATATGGCCATAGCTTTCGATACGCAGGCACAAATGGCCAAATATATCAAATGAAAATATATCACACTCCACATTCCCTTAAAGTGCAGGGAAACATAATTATGTTAGCCATGCTTGTGTTCTTGGGACACACATACCATGGGAACATACATGTATATTTTAATTTATTGAAAATAATATTCTGAGTCAAAAGAGGGGCTAATCTTCATCACACTATCGATCCTAGCAGAATCTTTGATAAGAGGCATTGCATGACCATCTATTCCCTTAAAGCCATATATGCGTGGGTTATAATGGGTAGTCAGCAAATGATGACACACGCGGTACCCCGGGGTACCGTTGTACCCCGGGGTACCGCGTTGTGAAGCGCCATCTTGCGTCCAACCGTACCGCAGCTATTGCGTTGTGCATGCAGTGCAGCGCGCGATTGTATGCACGCTATACCCACAGTACAGCCCTAAAAATTAAATAAATAATTAAACAAAATGGCGGATTTTCGTCTGGTACCCCGGGGTACCGTTTATGTCATCAAATTCCAACTCGCACTCCACCGTAATCTCCCGAGGTAAACTCACGATATGTGTTGGATCGATCGAAGAGCGGTGCTTCGAAATATCTGAACACGGGCCTTCTTATGATATTGCATGCAGCAAACAGCTGGTATCTGTATACCGAGCGAGTTTCTCGAGCTGTCACCTAAGGCAATACATAGCGCTGATAAGATCAAACAGCGGCACTTTGAAGTCGGTGCGGTTCAGCGTGTTACGTAATATTTTTCGCTCGTAAACATCTCTGATGGATCTCCATTCGACTAGTACAAATATTCCGAACGCGACTATTTTTGCTGTATTTTCGACTCGGGTGTTCGAAAGTGGGACAGTTTGAGATCGCTACATATAACTGAGCCAATGGGGATTACGTACCGTGCGTAAAAGTGCGCAATATGGATCCACGCGTCTAATATACCGGTCTGAATTCCCTTTAAAGGGACTTAGTAACATTGTCCAAATCCTCAAAGTCCAATTGGAATTCTAGTGGTTCCCTCATACCTTGTTGTATTCGTATTAACAATAAAATCATGCGACAGGTTTCAGTTTTTAAAATTTCCCTTTCGTTAAAAAGATATGCACGATTGAAGTGTTCAGATGTTGAATAATCCACTGGATCGTCAAAACCGTGTACAAAGTGAGTGCAATGAGTTAGTGAATATCACTTTGCTTTTCTGCTCATTACTCGGCCATATAACGTCCATTTAACTTGAAATTTTCACACAACCCCCAGTGGACATATCAGATAACAACAATATACATTGTATCAACCACTGATCACTTTTTGCACATGTCAACAAAGTTACTAGATCCCTTTAACATAATTATATTAGCCTCACTTATGTTCTTGGGACACTCATACCACTAGAACATAATACATACCCAACGGAGTATGATGCAATGCAGCAACATGCAGTGAAGCACAACTAACAACAGCTTCTGGCATTCCCAATGAAAAGTGTGAGGACCTATAGCTATAGCGTACCTTCTCCTTGCCCTTGGGTCTCTTAATGCATGGGTTCAGTGGCGTAACTAGGCGGTTGGGGTGGGGTGGGGAGGGGGTGGGCCTGTGCCCCCAATAGTTGTGAACAAACAATAGAATACATAAGGGGAACATTTTTCAAAAAACAAACAAACATAAGGTGTGCCCCAAATCATGTTTTGCCCCTCCCCCCCCCCCCCCCCAAGGTTAGCCTGACCACACTAGGCAACTGCATAGGGGTAATGCAGAGGAAATGCTATATTTTTTATCACCACCATGGAGTGATGACTGGCTTTCAACAGTTAAAGATTTTGTGCTTAATCTGTTTTTTTTTCTGAAAGGCTGCCAGTCAACTTATGATCCCTATTTATTGCGGTAACACTTTGATTCCGAGGGATTTTACAGTTCAATGGCGTTTGTGTGTATAGCGTGTTGCAAATAGCGCAATATTGGCACTCAGTGTGTTAAATGACCACATGCCTGATGACCTAGAGACACGCTATTGAATTAACCCATTCCTAACACATTACAATTCATGATTACATGGAATCCAACTTGCATCAATTACTTGATGCTATGTTGGGTAAATCTTGGGCAAACTTTCATGTTGCATGGAATAACCTTTATGTTAACAAAACAATCTATTATATCTATTCCCTTGAAGCTGTTTCTAAATAGCAGTAAAAAAGCACATTTTATTGTGTTATCACATTTGTTTCTATTTGGGAATTAAAAATGTCATGACGGTGTCAGATTTTTTGCATTAAATCAGAGGACCAAATCTGATGAGGTAATTTAACCCATTGATGACTGGCCCAGGAAAAAGTGAGGATTTGGTCTACGAACAATGCATGTTATACTGGAATTTAATAGCCTTGAACCAGTTTTAAAATAATCATGTAAGAAAAAAGATGTTTACTGACAAAATTGGATTCATATAGTGTTTTTATTTTAATTAAGTTTTAAAAATGCATGATACACATCCCAAAATGCAATCTCAGTAATTAAATTGACTCATGATAATGTGTTTTACTCATTATGCCTCTGCAATGAAAGTAATGTTCTTATAGAAGCAAGCACATCCCATGAATAAAAAGGTTTCTCATTATACATTTATATGAATCCCCTAATGCATTACAAAGATACTGGGCCTCTTTTTGCTACATAAAGCCCGGGTCACATATCACCGGATAGCGTAAAACGAATGCCCGACGAAGAGCAACATTTTCAATCCATTCGTCTCTGTTCATATGCGTTTCTTGTCCGCTCCTTGCCAGGCGATGTATGTTGTTCTATCCAGAGGAATATTTTGTGCATGAAGTAATGGAGACAAATTTCACCACCGGATAATTTAATTTTGTAAAATTTCTATTCGTCGGGCATCCGTTTTAATACGCCATCTGGTGATATGTGACCGGGCCTTATACCATACATTCATGAACTGTGGGCTGACCTATATGTATGATGGAAGGTGTATGAAACATGCATGCAATGTTCATCAGCGAAAAATAATGGAAATGATCGTGGTTTACTAACTCACCCACCCCCCTGATTAAAATTAAAGTGGTATGGAGATTAAAGTCTATATCGTTAATCCGACACAGGCAGTGCAGACATGCCTTTAAATGGAAATTGGGGAGATTAATGAATGGAAGCTTAATCTCGCAGACATCGCTATGGCGATACCGTGCACATCACACCCCAAGGCCAGTCTATGTATGCACTCAATTAAAAATTGATGCGAGTTGTGTCTGAATCATAAGCAGACATTGGCATTATGAACTTTGGCTCTAATATATCGCAGTGGATAACGTAACACACACCTAGGTGGCCTTGGGTGGTTTTTAGCCAAATGAGTTGAGATGATTTTACACTTCATATTCATATTTGTTCCCTTGTATATTATGTAGTCAGAGCAAATCTGCTTCTACGTGTAAATAAGGTTTTCATGGATAAATAGGACTTTTCAAATGGTTGTCATAATAGTAGCTAGATCCAGTCTCAGTGGAACAACCATCTAATGGCCCGGTCAGATATCAACGGATATCGGAAACGTATGCCTAACGAATAGACAATTTGCGAAATTAAATTATCCGGTGATGAAAGTCGTCTCCATTGCTTCATGTACAAAACATAGAACAATGTACAAGGAACGGACAAGAAACGTATAGAACGGATGGAAAATTTCTCTCTCCGTTTGATGTCCGTTTGCGCAATCCGTTGATATCTGACCAGGCCTTAAACAGAGTCTGATTTTAATGCAGGCATGCCTGACAGGTAGCACATACAAATGATTTTATTCTATTCCCTGAACAAATTGCCCATTTATAGGGAAATGCTTTATGCACTTCTTTCTTAAATTAATGCATTTTGTTTGTTTGTTTGTTTGTTTGTTTGTTTGCTTGCTTGCTTGTTCATTAAAGTAAGTTATTTAATTTGGATGGACTGTTTTTTTGTGAATTTCCTCAGAAATCAGGGAGATATCTATCAAATGTATACAACCTAATGTGAATAATCTTTCAAAAATCAAGGAGATTGGCTGATGGGATGAAATCCGAAGCAATAATCTTGGTCTATGTTCAGGAAGTCTTCTGCAAAATCAGGAGGACTTGGCAGCTCTGCATAGGCAGGGTCTTAACAAGAGGCGTAGGGAGGGGAGCATGGAAGGGGGTGGGGAGGGTGAGGGACTATCTTGAGATGGGTAACAGTCATCACGACAAGGACAATAAAAATAAACAGTCAAAATTAAAATAAGGGTTATTCCTTTCCTATTTTATTTATTTATTTCTCATATAAGGTAAGTAAGGGCAGGGATGGAACCATTAATAATAATAATAATAATAATAATAATGGATACTTGTATAGCAGGTTCCGTCTTTCGACGCTCCCGGCGCTTGAGGGGAAAAAAAGATTAAAATTGGAGATGGGAGCTCTTTAAACCAAAATATTACGACTAATTTGGATTACTGGGATTTACTACTAGATATATTTGCAATTACGACTTTGTTTGTTCACATGTATGTGATGTACACGGCCAGAAGCTCTATTCATTACATTTATTTGAGAGATATTACATTCTATAAAAGCACTAAAACCAGGCTTTTAGGACACTAAAAGGTCTTGATCGTCCCTCAAATGAGCTTACAAATCAGCTTTACGTGGCATGTGAAAGCCATAGCCATAGTGACTGCATGATTGAAGTTTCAGGGCTAAATACTCATCCCCATCTTCCATAAAAAAATCCAATTTCTTCAATTAAAGATATAATTGCACACTGGTATTATCAAACTGCTTTTCCATTAAAAAAATATGTTAGATTTGTTCGAGGTGGTTTATATTGTGGTAGATTTGGGATTTTGCATCTTTGTGAGGGCTCAGGTAAATGTCTATATTTGAACATTTTTGCAGCATTCTTGCCGTTCCATGGGATTTCATGAGATTTGGTTGAAATCATCTCGCAGAACTCAAGATTATCTCGAAGTCTATCATGAACAATAATCACTGATGATTCTCTTTTTCTTCTTTTCCTTCGCATCTTTTGCAGAACGACAGAGAAAATCTAGTATAAATAGCTTCTCCACTTCTGACTGACAAACACCCACACAAGGATCTGCCTAGTTTGTTGTATTTTTGTCCAAATTAAAGTAGGTATGTGGCTACTGCCGGCAGCCTGTTAGTCCTACTTATTGATTTATACCGCGTGTGAATATAATTCAATTGTAGTGTATAGGCCAGTGCAATTCAGCTTTTAAGAATGCCAAGGTCGATTTAATCCACAGTTTGAATCAAAACAAGGACAGTTTAATAAGCGCTGATCAATATCCCGTACATGTATACGTATACGTATATATATCAACCATTCTCTATTCATGGGGAATTTATGCTCAGAAAAGCTGTCAAAATCTGCATAATTTATCAGCGCCACTCTCTAGCTTTTTATCAAGGCTATTTTCTAGTTTTCCTTTTGGTGGACTTTGCAGTCAGTTTGATTTTAATGACCAACAGAACATAGTGAATTCTAATATAGCATAATATATATATACATTATTATTAACTCATTATTACGTTTTATCAATATCAAAATTAAGGTGTATCAGGTGTTCCTCCCTTTTTGGTTACTTTGTTATTTATTCCATTGTGTACAAATATCCTCGATCCAAATTCATGCAATTACTTTTCACATGCAGTATGCAGATTACTATCACTAATTAGGCAGACTATATATGCAATTACGTGTGCTTGTGCTCATAAATAAATATGTGCAGACATGTGTATGTTTGGGTTTGCATCAGTGCACAATGTGTATGTTAATGAATGTGTGTCTATGTGTGCGTGTGTTTGTGCGTGCGTGTGTGCACATGTGTGTGTGTGCGCGTTTGGAAAAGTGCATTCAAACATGTATGCTATGCAGGCGTGTAAATATTCACTGATTTAACAGTGAATCATAACAATAATTTCCTGTCAGATAAAAGCACAGAGTACAAAAAAGAAAAGAAAAGGTAACATTCATATATCTAGAGTAGATGTAGACTGATTGCAATGGCAATGCACATAAAAAATGTGGGCTTTGCATTTAGATGACTAATAATTCACATAATCTCCTGGTTATTCTTTCATGTTGCTGCATTACCAAAGGGTATTGTAAATAAAATAAAATGAGTAAAACAATTTCTGATTTAAACCAAAAAAAATAATAAAAAAAAAAAAAAATGGAATATTATATACTAATTGAAATATCTTTGGTTTAATTAAGATATATACTTTTGAGATAATTCTGAAGCAATAGTGTTACATTTTTAACCATTTGAACAAAGTAAAAATACACATAGTTCTAAAAAAATTGTACTCAGAATATAAAACAAGCAGATTCCTGATTCAACTTTTTAAAGAAATTGATGAAGGATGGGAAATAAAAGACTACATTTTTTTAAAAAATAAGGAAAAAAAATTCAAAGTGCTAGAAAAGGTCTCCTGCGAAAATGTAACCCATTTAAAATCATATAAAAATACTCTATTTCTTACGGCAAATTTGGTTGAAAACTAATTGCATTGAAGACTGGGAGCAAAAGGGGGAAATTATTTTTGACAATAATAACAAAAAAGAAGAAGGAATATAAGATAGAAAGCTTAAAGGGACTTAGTAACATTGTCCAAATCCTCAAAATAAAATTTTAATTCTTGCGGTTCCCTCATACCTTGTTTTATGCGTATTAACAATAAAATCATGGGACAGGTTTCGGTTTTTCAAATTTCCCTTTCATTACAAAGATATGTACGATCAAAGTATTCAGATAAGAAAAACTCCGGTGGAGTTTTGAAACCGTGTACAAAGTGAGTGCAGTGAGTTAGTGAATATCACTTTGCATTTTCGCCCATTACTTAGCCATGCAATGTCCATTTGACTTGAAATTTTCACACAATACCCTGTTGACATATGAGATAACAACAATATACATTGCATCAACCATTCATCACTTTTTGCACATGTCAACAAAGTTACTAGAGCCCTTTAAAGCAGTAGAGCACTCTAATAGTCAGTTGCAGTATAAAGCCATTATACTTTCTATAAAGATAAAAAGAGAAGTTTCATGCCGGTTGTGCTAGGGCAAAGGAACAGTGATAATCAAGCAGTAATTGGCACCTCAAGTGTGTGCACTCTTAACACATGTGGTCTAGACATATGGTGCTGTTAAGCCACCTTGTGTGCTAAAGGAATATTGGTATATATTTGCAATCGGTAGGGGGAAAAACCATTAATGCCTTGGCCTACGGGCGAAACGTTTCAGTGGCCGTTTCGGCAAAGGAAGTCCAAGGTAACGTGATGCCCACGGGGCTGACGCACCGATAACAGACCCGAGGAACGTGTGTGTAGATGTCTGCCTCACCGCAAATCAAAACATACCCCATTAAAGCTAATATGAGGAACTCGCTGAAGAATCTCATTCGGATCGATATGGCCTCAATAGCAATATTAACCCATTGCCTATGAGAACCTGGTCATTGGTGGGCCTTCTATTAACTCTCATTGGGACTTCAACATCTCGTAGGGAATGGGTTACTAAAAGACAACATTTTTGTAAATCACATTTCATAATAAAGATAATGCATTCTCTGATATGGAGATATGGGACACTGATATAATTTTAAAACTTTTAAAAAAATAATTATTCAATATTTCACAAATGCCACAAAATATTTTGCAAAACAACTTTAGCATGTGATGACACATGCAGTACCCCGGGGTACCGTTGTACCCCGGTATCCCGCGTTGTGTAGCGCCATCTTGTGTCCACTCGAAGTACAACCGTATTGCGTTGTGCATGCAGTGCAGCGCGCGATTGTATGCACGCTATACCCACAGTACAGCCCTAAAAATTAAATAAATAATTAAACAAAATGGCGGATCTTCGCCTGGTACCCCAGGGTACCGTTTATGTCATCATGTGTACAAATTAATGATTGAGGCAATGCAAACACCAAAACAAGACCAAATCAGGAGTTGGGAGATTTGCAGATAACCAAAACTTGCTGATTACCTTTGACTCATGGCGCAGCGGGAGTGCGCTATACTGCCACATGCTCGCTTTCCTTTCACTCGGTTGCAGAAATTGCTCCTCAGAAAACCCAGATAAATCTTTCAGGTGTTATGGAGTTGAATTATTCACACTAGAGCTGTCACAAGCAAACATTCCATCACACATGTTTGCATAATATATGTGACTGGATATAGCAAAACCCTGCACTTGTCAGTAAAACTAAAAATTAAGATATTTACAAGCCATGAGAAAGGCCTCTTCACAAGCTTTCATTTGATGCCTTCTTCTGTTCATAAGACAATATTTTGCAAAGATACGATTGTTTCAATTTTACTAACAAAGTCTTAAACATACATTTTGTGAACTCAAAATGCCAATTTCTTCAAAAAAAATGTTACCAACAATTGCAGAGCTTTGCTATATCTAGTCATGTATGCTTTGCTTGCCTAAACATGTATTGGAATTTAGATATGATCAAGTAGTACGAGAAATGAGGGAAAGTGCTAGAAGATTCCATCTTCAGGATATCCCATTGGAATTATAACCCATTTTTACCAACATTTGGCTTTAATTGGTTATTCCCTTAATACATGTATATTTAAGGTTATACATATATCATACGCATAACCTTATTGATTTCGTCAAGATTTTTATTTTTTATTTATTTATTCTTCCTAATTTTGTGCGTCGCATATCTCAAGATCAGATGAATCAATTGTCATGAATCTTCACATGATGATAGATCATGATCTAACTTAGATCTGCTAACTTTTTCAGTGATGTCACATTACTATGACGTCATCAGGACGCCATTTTGTAAAATTTCATTAATTCCATATCTCAGTCATGCTTCATCAATTTTAATTCAAATTTCGCATCAATATTAATCAGGGCAATCGTCATCTTTTAAGCTTATGCGCATGCGCTTACACTCGGAAACGCGCGCGTACGAGTCCGTCAAATGAAAAAAATGATCAAAATCCTAACCCAAGTAATTTACTATATGTTTCAGACAATTTTAAGCGTTTCAAAAATGTCCGCGCGTATTTGCGCGCGTAACGCAAATAAACAGGAAAAATGACGTTGTTTTACATGTTTTGCAATCCTTATATATTCCTTAATGCACCCTATCAATTTGAGCCATTGTTGACTCATAATAACGGAGTACGCGCGCGTCAAAGTCAAAATTACGCGTGCACGCAAATTGGCAAAATATGGTCAAAACATCCTTTTTTTTATTCGGCTAAAACTTTTTTAAAAGTCCACAAGATTATGAGTTGTAGATACGAATTCATACCGAGTAAATGTTGTAAAGTCATCATATTGACGGTTAAAGTTGAAAATGCGCATTTTAACTGATTTTAATCGATGTTGAAATCAATCAAAGCAGACTTTCGACCATATCTCGCTTATTTTCCATTGATTTACTACCAAATTTTGATATATCGTAGCTGATGTCATGCTCTATACGCAATCTATTCACAACATTTCGTATTGTTCACTGGATCATGATGAATTGTTTGATTGGAAATAAGAGTTCAAATCTGTTACAAATTGAGGGTTAGCCAAAACGTATACTTTCGACCTATAATTGCTGAAGGAATTATGCTATCAATTTGAAATTTCGCATGTAGATAGGGACTTGCAAGACCAACATTTCATAAGTTAACACAAAATCGCGAACATGCATATTACATTGTCTTATTAACCGTCAAAGGTAAAATATATCAAGCATAAATACTCAATAACCACGGACTTGTAATTCAGCACACTACACTTGTAAATTACTGTTAAAAGATGATGATTGCCAATTTAACAATGGCCCAGATATATTATCAGTCATTGAAATTCAAATTATAATCAATTTTCAGAGATCAAACATTAAAATACCTAATTTATTTGTATTTACAAGTTATCGACAAACAACACCGTGTCGTGAAGTGGTCTAGCGCCCCCAACGGCAGACTGTAAATCCCGTATTCCACCGTTCGCTAGAAAATGTGCGAAAATTGGCTAAATCTGGTAATACATGCCCATCTCTTATCGGCAATAACTTCTTCCTTGCATGGAAATCCCCAAATATTTTTTCATAATCTTAAAGAGTATGAGTTGTAGATATTATTAAATACCTAACCTTGGCCAATCGGATTTGCTAAAGTCATAATATTGCACGATAAAGTCAAAACAAAGTTCAACCTTCAATTTGGCCCTGTTCCCGTGCTCAGAATGTAAAATAAAATCGAAAAAATGATTGTGTAGCGGAAACTCAGCTTTAACATACTGAAAACCGGGCAAAAATCGGCCAAAGGAAAGGTGTGATATGATTGAAATAAGACGTCAAGTACAGAGCTATTTTACAGTCATTTTGGTCAATTTAAGAGCTCCCCCCTCCCCTTTGGATTACAATGGAATGTTATGAATTAATATTGTTAACCTATTTTGTGTTATTCATTTATGCCAAGTAAATGTTATGACATCATCATATTAGGCGTTGAAAAGTCAATATCATCATATCGTAATTTCAATACGTATAACCTTAATTCGTCAAAAGTGACGAATTCAACATCTAGTTGTACATTGTTTTAATGCTTGAATAAATTTAATCAAACTCAATTCTTTTTAATCAATTTCTATTTAAAAAGAAAGGTAACTTTCTCTGTATTAGAGACCCATATGTACTGTAATCTTTTAGGTGAACACTGTCTAATTATCTAAGGGAGTATACATCACTGATGAATATTAAAGAATAAAGGGAATTATTTTGATTGCAAATAGCTGATTTCTTCACAAAGTATAAGATTAAATGATATGGTATGTTTATTTCTTTCTCATTTTCTGATGGAACCAATTATTATTTTAAGTATGTTGCTTATTAAAACAAAAAAGCATTATCTTCATTTCATGCATAATGATTGGCTTATTATACAAATGGCTTTTTCAAATGAGCCACATATGAGAGAAAAGAGCGAGGGGGGAACGATAAAGAGAAAAAGAGGGGGTTGAAATGAGACAATGCAAACAATAGAAAAAAGAATGACAAGGCGATAGCCGTAATGTGTCTCGCCCACTTAGAACAATATCAATGTTAATAATACTTTAAAATTAAATTTAACCACAAACGTGTGGTATGTGCCCCCCTCATGCCCAAGCACCTGTAGTTTACGCCACTGCTCTCACAGAGTTAAGAATGATTCCTGGTATATAAATAATGGATTCTTCCACAAAATTCATAATTGATACCACTTGATTGAAAATATTACAATATATTCAGCAATTTCATGAGTCTTCTTTCTCGATCATCCCTGCAGATTAACTCGTCAGGCCGATTTCCGACATGCTGGAATCCACCTCTACGTTGCTCGAGCCAAAAACCTATTACGGGGGCTAAATTAGATATGTCTAATTCGGGGTAAATATTCATGGGAGCGGGGGCGATGGAATGATGGGACGGAAATGGAATCTGTATCCCTGCATGATACTTAAGCTTAAGGTGTCTATGACCTTTAACTAATGTAGCTCAGGAGAAATGCCATTTTTACTTTATCGAACCTTAACCCTTTCAAGTCTACACAAAACCAATATGCATTCTTCAAGACTATTCCATTTTGGTATAACATGCGTTCTTCATAGACCCCAGCCTGATTACTTTCCAGACCAGTCCTAAAGGGGTTAAATGTTTGCATGTAATAAGCTCATCTGCATTATTATTTTCTTCCCACAAGGAACGTTATGTTGTGTAATTTTGACTAAAAATCAAACCCATTTACTGATAATTAATTGCCTTGTAACAAATCTTTTGCTGATTGGTGAAAGGTAACATTTCATTAGAAATCAAATGTTTGTGGCCTGGACAGGCAACTTGATTTGTTTTCAAACTAACAATGACATAATTTGAAAAAATGTTTTGAGAAATAAAATTAGTGAGAGTTTGAATAGTAAAAACATCACAAATGAAATCAGATTTGGGGCCAGGCAATGATAGGTTTTGTTTAAAAAGTGATCCATGTACTTTGTTAGATATTGCCAAAAATGACATTTGAGACTTCGATCCTATACCAAAATCATTGTAAGATATGTCTGACTGAATGATGTGTGAAAGTTTCATTAAAACGAACACTGCTTTCCTGGTTAAAAAAAGCGAAAATTTGCGTCAGATTTTACAACAAATTCAGGGTTCTTTGCCATAGAATCGAACGTGACCTTTTTGACCGTCTGTAGACAGTCTTGATCTGAATGATTTTCAATGAAAGATATCTTCATACTAAAGGGACATTTGAACAAATCTAACCCTATTTTATTCTTCTCTTGAATAATATAAGCTAAACAACACGGTAGAAGAGAAGTGTGTAATAATATTTAATAATAATAATAAATTACATTTATATAGCGCATCATATGAATAAACATCTCTATGCGCTTTACAGGAATATATTACAACAAATTACAGTAACAAAATTATCATAAACATATAAATCGAACTTACATACACATAATTATACACATTTTGGAATTGCATCATTGTCCTATCTAAGGGGGTGTAAGCTCAAAGTAATTTTCGTAGAGTTAGACAAAGTACGTGGATAACTTTAATCAATAATTTAAATACTTTTCCAACTAGGCCAATAGCATACAAAGATAGCAAGGCTCTTCGGAGTATCCATCATATTATGCAACACCGTTATTATTGTAAAGGTTAATGCCTTGATGGCTACGCAAAGAACCATGACTCCCAACAAAGGCCTGAAAATAAACCTGTAACACAAGTTGATGCAACACAATACAATCATCTCAAGTGACAACTATCCTCCATCGCATCTACAATAACCATTATCTTCCTTTCATCTCAAATGCGGCTCTAAGTTTCACATCTCCATCCCAGATTCTTTTCCCCATCGCCCTTTCCACAGTTTACATCTAATGGCCCAGTCCCACTGCACGGTTTCACCCTTCTGATTAATATCTGTTTGATATCCAGACGGTAGCAGGGGGTTGTATTACCGAACGGGTTGTATTTCCGGACATGCAAATTCAAATAGGAAAAACGTTCAAATTTTGAAAGTTGAATTTGACAGTCGGCATTAACGGAGGATAATTAATGGATGTTCAGCAAAAATAAGCGTCCGGAGGCGTTTTACGCGCGTTTTGCCGCGCACCTGTAGCAGCACGCATGTCACTGACATTTTCATGCATAACATTCACGTTCGGTAATGCAACACTTTTTTTTGCATCGGGAAGAGACTTCTTTTTTGGAAGGGTTTACAAGAAAGTTGATTTGGAGAAAAATTTGTAAATTCTTGAAGATATTTTACATCAAATGTGTTCTTTATGAGTTTATGCAGCTGCTCGTATAATTTACACTTTGATTTTTTTGTGCCGTCAAACTATTAGTATCCGGTAATAGGACACGATAACATACTAGCAGATAGTGGCAGGAAACGACATGATGCGGACCAAGTTCGGAATGGACTAGTAGTAGGATACTTTTGATTTGGCTCTATTTCCGATGTCTGCTTGTTCGACTGTGGCTATTTCGTTGCTCGATACCGTTTCGCCACATTTTGGTCGGATAGGAAAAGGGTAGGAGAAACGGTGCTGTGGGACTAGGCCATAATATAATATCCTGTGTCTTATTATCTCTCTCCCTCCCTCCTGTTCTACCAAAAACAGATGAAAGTTTAAAACTTTAAAAATAGGTCTCAAATGCCACCTTTGAAGGAAACGTACAGTCTATAAATATTTGAGAGGCAGGCACATTTGAATGATTGCCACAGATAAATAGCGCCGTGCTGTAAATCATCATGATCATCATTTTTGCCATCTGTAGATAAATGCAGTATGCAGTAGCGAGAATTCATGTGATACTTGGAATTCAATCATATGTGATGATGAATATCATAATGCAACTTGTCCCTGTTTTCCCCATATAATGTCACCTACTTATTATCTCATTGATTAGAATACAAGTTATTTGGGTATTGATGAAAGCATTGATGCAAAATTAATTATCGTCATTAAAATCTTATTTAGATATTTTCTTCTAAGGCCGTTGATTATATTTCTATATATGCATATAATGTATACTCAGCTTGCATCCTGCAAGTTGTTAACTTCAAATCATTCACTTAAAATGTGTTTAAAACCAGAGGTGCTTGACTGCACTTAATATTAGATAATTCCATGTGGGAAAGGATGCATGAAATTCCATATTTCTCCCTACCCTAATGTAAATTTTAGGGGGATGCACAAGGCAAACTATAATTCTACTGTAGTCAGTGCTATAAATATGTAAAATTAATGTATCAATTCTAGCCAACTACTAAATACCAATTATTCCAGAGATGCCAACCTTCACAAACCAAAAAAAGTATTCTGAGAGGTAAAAAACAGTATTTTGAACCCCAAAAAAGTATTTTCAGAGCTGCCAACCTTTAGAGGCAAAAAAACATATTTTTTCGCGAAGCCAATTCGCACAGCAAAAATACCCTTTACGCGCGCGTTAATATCAAAGTTGGTTCGGTCGATCACACCAGCGTTTGTATGAGTTTGTTCAGTTTATTTGTGTTATATTTAAGATATGTATCTGGAGTAATAGTTTATCAGGGTTCAACATAAATTTTGTTGCCGTTCTCCGGTCGTTTCTATAGGGAGTAAAAAAATAAATAAATAAATAAATTAAAAAAAAAAAAAAAAAAAAAAAAAAAAAAAAAAAAATCGTTTTTTTTTTTTCCCCCAAGAAAACGTATTTTATTAGGGGAAAACGTACTGCCGTATTTTGCGTGAAAAAACGTAACAAATACGGCAAAAACGGAACGGTTGGCATCTCTGTTATTCCAAGAGTCAGTTTATTTCTTTTTGGTTGTTACAGAGCATTAAATGGATGACTGTGATTATTGTGAACAAAATAACATAATGATCAAGAAAAAATATTGAATTTATATTTTTTACCGCTACATATACATAACCAGAACGTCAATGACGTAGCGCTCATCCGGCATCTCGCAACATCAAATATCGCAAATTTCATGTGGTACACTTTTCAACTGGTCAAAAACTGCCCTGGAAGGGACATAAATTTTTTAAATTTTTTTAATTAGAGCAAAAAAAATATAAATTTGACGCCCCAGAAGGGACATGGGGAAAAAAAAAAAAAATAAATAAATAAAAATAATAATAAATAAATTTAAAAATGTAAACAAAATAACCAAAATTTTTTTTTTATAAAATAAAAATAAATAAAAATAAATAAATAAATAAAAAATAAAAAATAAATAAATAAATAAATAAAAAATTACCATAATTAATTAATGGAGAAAAATTTCAAAATTCTGTGTAGAAGTTTAGTGTACCAAAGTTAGCTCTACCAGATAAAGCAAACCAAATAAAAATCGGTCGAGAAATGAAGGAGAAGAAGCATTTTTTGTGATTTTTGGAATAAATTTGCATAAATTACCATAATTAATTAATGGAGAAAAATTTCAAAATTCTGTGTAGAAGTTTAGTGTACCAAAGTTAGCTCTACCAGATAAAGCAAACCAAATCAAAATCGGTCGAGAAATGAAGGAGAAGAAGCATTTTTTGTGATATTTGGAATAAATTTGCATAAATTACCATAATTAATTAATGGAAACAAATTTCAAAATTCTGTGTAGAAGTTTAGTGTACCAAAGTTAGCTCTACCAGATAAAGCAAACCAAATCAAAATCGGTCGAGAAATGAAGGAGAAGAAGCATTTTTTGTGATTTTTTGAATAAATTTGCATAAATTACCATAATTAATTAATGGAGAAAAATTTCAACATTCTGTGTAGAAGTTTAGTGTACCAAAGTTAGCTCTACCAGATAAAGCAAACCAAATCAAAATCGGTCGAGAAATGAAGGAGTAGAAGCATTTTTTGTGATTTTTGGAATAAATTTGCATAAATTACCATAATTAATTAATGGAGAAAAATTTCAAAATTCTGTGTAGAAGTTTTAAATCCCCCTCCTACCCCTATCTTATGAAACAATCAGAATCAAAATCGGTTGAAAAATAACGAAGAAGAAGCATTTTGAAAACTGTGGACGGACGGACGGACGGAAGGACGGACGGACGGACGGAAGGACGGACGGACGGAAGGACGGAAGGACGGAAGGACGGACGGACGACGGACGCAACGGCATGGCATAAGCTCATCGGGCCCTTCGGGCCGGATGAGCTTAAAACAACTGTAACAATTATTTCCAGTACTTGTTCAATAATTATTAGTGACACTTCACAATTAGTCGGCTATGAATTTGTTAATAAAAGATTTGTACTAATGACACTGAACTAGTAATTAAAACAAATAAGAAATGGAAATGTTGTATCTAAATTGTATATTTAAGCATTGCATGTAGGCATAAAAACGAATACATCTATATAATCTCATATTTCTTAACAATAAATTGTAAGCCACGTGCAATAATGATGCGAGAGAACTTCAAGTTTATCATGCTTTATATTCAATCCAACTTTTGAAATAATAATATTAACATCTCAGTGTACCCAGATGCAATCAATGAGGGAGGCATATCTGAAACTTATCATACAAATTGAATTAAATTCTGTAACACTCTCATCCAAATGTCAGTGTAGGAGATGCAATTAATGAGGCAAGCATATTTTAATGATTATCATACTATTTAATCCAATTCTAAGATACTCTCAGCCAACTCTCGGTGCACAAGATGCAATTAGCAAACGCTTTTAGGATGTATTAGTCTATATATATAATTCTCATAGATCTGCTTCCAATAATCCCATCATTTATTGATGTCCTAGTAGTTTACTCAAGCGGTTTAAGTATGACTATTATTGCATAATGCGTCATTACAAGAGGGACTAGGGATTCAAAGCGGGCATCCATGAATCTGTTCGCTCATCTCGTTTCAATGAATTACAAACGAATATTACTCTTTGCAAACAACTAAAAAGAGAACTTTCTTTCTTAGAAAGTACATTTGTTTAAAAAGTGAATGGGACAAAATTGTTGTTATCCCTACTCAGATCTTGTTTCTATGCATTAAAACTTTTACTCTTCTTCAAATCTAAACAGAAAACTTAATTTCTTGAGAAACTAATTTTCTTCAAATTGTTGTTATTCCTCTTACTTATATAAATTATTTGAATTAATTTCCATGTCAAACTTTGAAAACATACATGTTTCTGTTTATGTAAATGATGTTTACAGAAAACCTCATTACCTACAAAATAGGCAAAACTGTTTGAATATGGTACCATGATCACCAAAGAAATAATAACATATTTAACAATATTAGGTACGTACATGGAGTTTGTGTAAATTAATAATTTACTTATTTTGTAATAGATGCTAATTATTAGTAACATCCTACATGTTAGTTAATCATTTCATTCTCCGCTACTCATGCAGTTAGGATTAGCTTATTAGTAGGTGCATGCATGATTGTGGTGCCACTTAAATATGCATTGTTTAATTGGATTTATATACTAACATGACAATTACTAACTTGTAAAAAAAAAAAGTTATTGTCTAATGATGTCTAGATATTTACCTTTCCAATTAAAATAGTACAACGAAAAGTAGCTAGTCGAACATATTAACATTATACACATGAGACTAAAATTAGATCTAAATGAAGGAAACACTGATGAAACAATGATAAGACAAAAGGCAGAAGAAAGTATAAAATAGCTCCGAAACATGATAAGGAGATGAGAACTGAGAGCCAAAAGAGAAGAAAGATAGAAGGAAATAAATTATGGACAAAAGGAGATGGGTTAGAGAGAAAGATTGTGCATCATGAAGTAAGAGAGATAAGAGAAGAAATCTAGTGAAAGAAGAAGAAAAGAGTTTAAAGAAGAATTCTAGACAGGCCTGGGGTGAGCAGCTAAATTTGTTTTTTACAAGGCTCCAAAATGTTACAACATGGTTATCTCCATGTATACAAAAAGTGACATAGCACCCTTCTCTTTCTGGACGGACAATGTCTGAAACATGATAAAGACGGAGAAAACTGAGAGCTAAAAGTGAATAAAGACGAAAGATAGCTAACCGTGGCAGAGAGAAGAAGAGGAAAGGCTACATGGTATGTCAAAGTATAAAACATGACCTAAAAAACGACAGGAGTTAGGAGGTGAAAGGGGAACTTGAAGGGGGTCACCCCATCCTCCCTCCTTATAGATCTTCCATAAGCGAAGTGGGTCAGTTGATGCTTGCAGAGCCATTAAAGTGATCAATCAACTTTATATACTGTCCCAAAGTAATATTTGACATTTCAATCATATACCAATTTAATTGTAAAATGCTAAAGAATGATATGTGAGATTTTCATAGGGGAAAAAACACGATTTACCTAGTGAAAACAGAGAAGTATCCACATTCGGATACTATGGACAATTGAGTATCCAAATTTGAAAACTCTATGGTCCAAAGGGCCAATAGATGCTTTCAAATTCAATCTTAAATATCTCCATAATTAGGGAGACATTTGAAAAATCGAAACCCATTTCATTATTCTGTTACCTTAACCTAAACAACACTGTACAAGAGAAGTGTGAAAGCTCCAAGTAAATTTTGGTTGCATTTTACAAAGTTAATGGATCACTTTAACAATACATCTACTGGTGCATTGAGTACTCCAAAACAATTGAAAGAACTTTGCATCATTGGTAGCCCGTGGCGACCTACTCGATGAACCAAGATATGTCAGTTTCTATTGAATCAAGAGAGCTGTGTTTATTTTAATCTTAACCAGTTCCATCCTGGGTCTCGCAAAATACCTAAGTTGGATATCACTAATTAAACAATAAATTGTTTAAATGTGTCATATTATGTCATATTAATCATGGTTTAGACCACAGTTTTTTCTCCATCTTGTCGGAATAACTGTCATTACATGACAAAATAGCTGAACAAAGATATACATTTGAATTAGTTCAATTTTTTTATTTTTGAAGAAATCTTTATTGTTTAGTTTTAAAGGGTGCATTCTTTCTCTTATCTGGAAATGAGGGATGAACATTTAAAGCTCCATAAAAAAAACATTGGCAATTTAAACCATGTTTTAATTTTAAACCACCTTTGTGAATTCCAGCTATAGATTTAAAACATCATCCACAAACATTCAATCACATGCAATGGGTTATAATGCATGTTAACTTTCCAATTGATAACGAATGTTGTCTCCAATCATTCCTGAAGATAAAATATATTAGCTTCTACTTGATCCGTTACTTTATATGTTAGTCTCCCCGACCCCTCATGCATTGTTAATGATACCCGACATGCAAGAAATAAATATCCCCCAGATTTATGCCTAGGTTTAGGCATCTCCAGCGGTTTAGTGTTAATGTTACACGATACATGTTAATGATGTTATCTATATGCAATGCAGAGGAAGGAGGGATACTTTACCAACTCCTGGTAGAAAGTCTAGTGTATGTAAAGCCGCCTCTTTTCCTGTTTGAGATTGACCAAGTAGTAGTGGGTGTAAGTACATACATCATCTTGAATTATGACCAGAGAGAGATAGTTACAGAAGGAACAATATTACATGCAGTCTTGGTGACTTGGTGACGATGTCTGCATGTAATTATGAAGACCTGCATGTAATTATGTTTTTGGTTATTCACTGCCTGTAACCTTTGCATAAAGAAGGAGCCCACAGAATAAACATTTTCGTAATGGAAAGAGGAAAAATGATGGAAAAGTGTTCCTGTAACAATTATAATGGGCAATCATATTTGCACGATAAATAGCATTCCACAGCAAGGCATTTAAAAAGACAGGGAGGATAAGGAACGCTTTAAGAATATGTCACAGTAAATACCAAATGAAACCAATATAATTATAATGATATCTATTAAAACCTGAAAGAAAAAACAGACACTATTTTCCCAGAATTGATTAAAACAAAGCAATTTTGAGAGAAAAGGGCTTCATTGTGACATGCATGTAATAGATGTGATTATTTTTAGTACAGTAAATGTTCATTATGCATGGGAATTATGATACTCATTTGATCAATTGCCTAACCAACATAGTGCACTAAATAGTAGACCCTTTGAAGTAGATGACCATTCATAGGCATTTTTTTAACCCCTTTCTGTGAAACGTAATACATTATTATAGCAACCACTCTCTTTACAATACCAATAATAATTCCTCATACCTATTAAATAAACACATTTACAAAACACATTCCAAGACCGATTCATCATTGACCGTACCATACGACAGAGATGCAAGTTCAATATTTCTCTGCGAATATAGCCTGCGGTAACAGGTTGGCGAAATTTGACCCAACGGTGAAAGTTATTCGATACTGGATATTTCATGTCTCAGGGTTCTTCTGATGTTGTCTCCCATAGTGTCAGAGCTAGCACACAGCAGGTAATCAATACATCTTGTACTTGTAAGCCCACACAGCGTTTCGGTGGACAGAGATGCCTTCGCAACCAATATCGATGACGTGACTTGAATCCTAACAAAATATTTAAAAAGAAACGTCACAAGTCCACTATATTTGTATCTTGCTTGTACCATCACACAAGAGAATCATTGACGTGTAGAAAATGATTTAATTTGTTATAACACACATCCAACATATAGATTATGACTCATAACATATTTCAAGAGTCAATGCTTGAAATCAAACTCTTTTTTTTCTTGTGGTTCAGTCAGGCAAGTTAACATAGGCTACAATTGTTTTGAATTTGTGTGGCCCAAAAGCTGAAATTAGTGGCCCCAAATAAAAAACATTACAAATTTTGTTAATATGTACAGTTGCCCATTCAGGAAAGTATTATTTCTAATTTTTGGGAATGTTATGGATGTGAAAAATAAATAGAGCTAATATGTTGTGTACATAGCTCCTAATCTTTAAACATACATGTAACTATCTCTAAAGTATAAAAGGTGACTTAATGCCCTTCTCCTTCTCATCCATGGGTTCAAGTCAAAGCAGGCCATGTTTACAACTTGTCAGAATCAAGTTGACCCTTTGGAAGTACTGACGTGTGGCAACGCTCAATTTTATTATGCTTGTGGTCACATGTGAGGATGGGGACGGGGACAGGGATGGGGGGGGGGGGGGGGCAGGCCTTCTTAGTCAAAGACAAATATTCAACTTCTGACCATAATTTATATGAAACCACTGTGAATCTGGTATGGGATATTTGAAGGATCAGTAAAACTGGGCATAAAATTATACAAATGATGCTTTCATCCAGGATGATAATGATACATAGACTGTCTCTGATAACAAAAGTCTGCATACAGATCTAAGCCAATATAAAACAAAACTTCAATCTCACCCACCTTAGTCTACTTTTGACTAAAACCCATCTGTAACAAATACATTCGTCTGCAATTGGTTTATACGATCTGCATGGTTTGGCTGGGCTTCATTCCAATCTCGCAGCTCCAGTACTAGGGTCTAAAATGCACCGCTGGGGGCTAAGACCCTCCCCGGCCTGCACCTGAGCAAACTGCCACTACGAGTGCCCCTTCCTTTGCCCGCATGGCAATCCAAACCCAAACTTAAAACAACTTGGACTCCGATACAATTTATTGGTTGCAAAATTTGCGGGATGTTGCGTAGAAGCTGTGCTGCCTCATACGACAGAAGAAAGAAGAAGGGTCTATATAATTTCATCCCAAAGGCTATTAACAAGAATCCAGGTTTCAAGATCAGTTTGTGCGTGTTTTCTTCGTTAGAATATCAATACATTCTTCCTGGAAATGTATCATGCCCCAAACTTAGCTCAAATAAATCTAATAAGATAGTGTTTGTTTTAACTAGAAAGGGTAATGTATCTATACAAGCACTATCATATCATGACATAGGGAGAACTGATAATCATGTTTTGAATATTAAGAGCCTGATGATCAAATCTAAGTGCTTTACCAAGCCTCCACACTATTCCTTTTTTCTACTTCCCCATTTGGGCGAGTAAAATCAGGAATTTTCAAATTTAACTTGCCCGCAAAAACACACATGTATTTCATACTGGCTAGCGTATATTAAAGGGGTAGTACAGTTTTGGTAAGGCTGAACTTTAGTACCCCAAACCGGGACAGTAACATTATAAACTAATAGTTATTACTTCACCATGCTCGAAAGTTATACAAAATTACAAACGACTATGTAAAATGCCCGTTATCATTAAAAAAGAGCCATTAAAACACAAGATGGCGCTTTCTAAAAAGGCATTGGTTTCAACCATTTTTCATACAAAATTATGCATGTGATCTTTTTTTGAAATAATGATTAGGTAGATAGATCATCAACAACTATTTAAAAAATGCTTTTGAACATTTTGAAAAAGTGTAAGCCTTTTTTAATTTTTTTGAAAAAAAATCATCTAATTATTTGGGCCCCAAATAATTATAAGATCAGATATATTTATTGATATTTCAGCCGTTTCTGGACCGATTTTGACTAAATAAAGTTTATTCTGCCATTAAAATCGCATGTTCTCTCAAATTCGACACTCAGTTTTTCATTACCTCACAAAAAAAATTGTGATGTGCAGCGCCCTCTCTACCAAAACTATACTACCCCTTTAAGGCAGACACAAATATATACATGAGAATTATTACACTTTCATTTGCATTCTTATTTCTATGCATTTTTTATTCAGTATCTCATAAATTATGTCTGCAGTTGTATATTTTTTATTTCATAAGACATCTTAGTCTGTCTTGTATTATATTCTCCAATAAAACTGAAATATCTATATATCTACATGCTTCATTCATACTAGTTCCCCAATTTATACACCCTTGGCAGAAAGCTGCAATTGAAGGTAAAGAGTCCTGCTCAAGGACACACGTGCTGGGACTGCAGGGCCATGGGGGGTTGCAAGGTGAGCCCATCTTCTCTCCGATGTGAGATTCTAGGGCTCTAGCTTTATGTCTTGAGAGCTGTATTGCCAAGAGCACATGTGCCATGACTGCAGGGGTTTCAAGGTAGTCATTTAAATATCTTTTTAATGTGAGATGCTTAGGCTCAAGCTGGTACCTATAGAGGTGTATTGCCAAGAACACACAATCATGCCAAAACTGCAAAATGGGCCTCTTCTCTCCGTGAAATTCTGAGCTGTAGATTTATGTATTGAGGGCTATATATTGCCAAGAGAACATGTAAACTATTTTTTTCTTCCTTTGCATCTATCAGAGTCTATGATTTAAAAAAAAAGAAGAAACATTGACCAATTAGTTTGCAAACACCTGCACTAGATGTCTACATGCAAAGACACCTACCTCCCACCTCTCAGTTACCATGGCAACAGCTGGGATGATGACATTCATGTCACGCATCACGTTGTTTGCACTGCCTCCATCCATACCTAATGTTCTTATCAGGCGGCCCAGTTAAGTGGTAGGTTACTCAAAACGCCTAACCGCATTGAACACAAACATTGATTTGTGGAAACGTATTTGTGTTAAGTATTCATTTAAGTTGTTTTATAATGTTGGGGATTATATTCAGCATTGTTTGGACTTAATTGCCACAAGCATGTAAAGTTTATGTTTTCATTTTGCAGATCTATTTTCAGGACATCAGCAACCTAAAATAATATTTTCCCCACAGAGCAATTGGAATGTAGCCAGAGCCATCTGTCAAATACCTGCTTAGGATGCAAACACACATCCTTCCCACTTGTCGGCATGGTAACGGATGATGATGATGACATTCATGTCACGTCTCATGTTGTTCTAACCCTCGAGGCTTGATCCACCCTCCCCTTCTTTCTATATTTTTGTTCAAAATCTCTCTGTTTGCCCCTCTGACTCTCAATCCCCCGAGAACAATCTATTTAAGCCTCTGCCACTACTGCCAAACCCGTCTCAGTGTCAACCTGTCCTCCCCAGCAGCCCTACCTACTTATAGTAGAGACCAAGCGAACCCCTGTAGAGAAAAACAATGTTATATATTATAACCTGTCTGTAGTGCCCACTTTTCTTGTCTCTTGTTTGTGAATCTCTCTGTCAGTCTGACTGTTTGCTTGTCTGACTTTCAATCTGCCTAGACCAATCTATTTAAGCCCCCACATGCATCCAACCTACTGTCAAACGTGTCTCAGCAGCAACCTGTCAATAGCAGCCAACCTTCCTATAGTGGCCACCAATAGTGATCCCCCGCAGAGCAAATCAATGTTATCTAACCTGTTTATAGAGGTCACCTGTCTACAGTGGCCATTGTTGTTGTTTCTATATACAGGTTTGCATGTACAACTTTTTATGTGGTACACATTTTGAATGAAGAAAAAAACTGCTGAAAACTGGTTACCAACTAATTGCCACAGAAATAAAACAAAAGTCAGTTTTTGGCCTAAGCTCTTCATCCTGGCAGAATACTCGTCTGAGGCAAAATGATGGAAAATGTATGACTTTAGAGACTAAGACAGACGGGACTGACGTAGGTTTGGAAGTGGTGGGTTTAGGGTGATGTGACATCCATATTTCAAGAATCATGCTATCTTAACCCCTCTTTAGGCTTGATCCATGTCTCATGTTTCTGCTATTTGCCTATCTATCTCTTCCACCTCCCCATCACTCTTCCTCTTCTCTCTCTCTTCCTCTTCATCCTCTATCCTCCTTTACCCTCTATCAACATCCCTTCCCTCCATCTATCTCTCTAATCATACATGTCTGCTTACATGTGAAGGGTTTATATATGCAAAAAACAATACAGACAATTTTACAATTTCAAAATAAATGTGATAAAACCTGCTTAAAACAATGAAAATGATCATAATATATGTATAACTATTTCTTCTCTGTCTTGTTTTGAGTGTATTTTCTTTATCTTTCTAAAGTTTGAATGACAACTGTCAAGTAAGATGGTGGGTATCGTATCTGCCAAATGATATCTCTTAATAAGCTTGATGAGCAGAACTATATAGGCCAGGTTATCTTTTACATAATAATAATTAAAATAACATGAATGTAAAATTATCCATAGAAATAACATATGAATAATGGTATTAATGCTCTTCATTCCTGGGCCACTTTACATTTGTAATATACATTTGAATATTTTATCCAGCCTTGGGAATGAAAGAGTTAAACATGACAGTATCATGTGGGGGAAAACTAGATAATAAGTAATCTACGCATGACATCAGGCTTTGGGATCGGATATGTAAGATGACAAGTTACCCCTAGGGAAAGACATTTCTATCGAATAAAAGCAACAATAAACAGGGACAAACTTTGCAAGGCATTGGGTGGTTAAAACTTGAGATATTTCAAACTATTTCAGATTACAATTTATGACTAGTATGGACATTCAAATGCATCACATATATGAGAATCTTGGAATGGGTAACATTATGTTAATACATTTATGCTAATAAGAAGAATGAGTTAGAGGGAAAGCTATATTACTTCATAGAAATGTACAAATGTATGAGTAAATACTGAGATAACATTTCAGGTGTTCCACATCTTGATTAGATTACACCAATAAATAAATCACTTTTTTTTATATAAGGACCATTACATTTTGAAAACAGGTTATATTATAACTGATTTGTTTAAAATTTGTATTTACATTTTGTATTTGTTTTGTTAGTTTGTTTGTTTTTGTTGTTGGGTTGTTGTTGTTGGTTTGTTTGGTGTGTTTTTATTTATTTTTATTTTTTTTTTGGGGGGGGGGTATTTCTAAACACATATAGGCAAAAATAGATTAAGATTGCACAAAGAATAAAGGGAGAAGATGGAGCAAGATAAACCAGAAAAAGGATGAGAGAGAAAAAGAAAGAGTGGGAGAAGGGGGGTGAGAGGTAGAGAGATCAAGATAGAAAGAAATAGAGAATGAGGGGGAATGAGACAGATAGGTGAGAGAAAGGGGAAGAGAAATACAGTGAAATTGAGAAAAAGATAGAGAGGATAAACAAGAGAGGGAGGAGGAGATA
The DNA here is from genome assembly GCA_037951105.1 of Echinarachnius parma. NCBI lineage: Eukaryota > Metazoa > Echinodermata > Echinoidea > Clypeasteroida > Echinarachniidae > Echinarachnius > Echinarachnius parma. The sequence goes on along the minus strand of JBAMJV010003909.1, from coordinate 63,373 downwards.
GAAAGGAAGGAGAAAGGAGTGAGAGGGGAAGAGAAAGAAGGGAGGGGGGGGGGGGGGGGGGGAGGTAAGTCAGTAATGGCCCGGTCAGATATCAACGGATAGCGGAAACGAATGCCCAACGAATAGAAAATTTGCGAAATGAAATTATCCGGTGATGAAAGTCGTCTCCATTGCTTTATGTACAAAACATAGAACAAACAACGTACATCACCGGACAAGGAACGGACAAGAAACGCATACGAACGGAGACGAACCGATGGAAAATTTAGCTCTCCGTTTGACGTCCGTTTACGCAATCCGTTGATATGTGACCGGGCTATAAGGGACATGAATACACCTGACTGACAGAGAGGTAAGTGGGTGGGTGGAGATGCATGCAATTACAGTCCAGCACGAACTGGACTTTCTACAAATATTTATTGAGGGATCAGAACCTGCTATTTTTGGTAAGCCATCTCAGATACGGTCGGTCGATGGGATTTCATCTAACCACAGCTCATATTCTACAAATGACCATCTGCCTGACCGGTCATCTGGAGACATGTACAAATTATCTCCATTCATGGCAAAATTTAAATTAACCAATTGCCCATGGGAAACAGATGGGCCATGTAATACATGTATAGGAATAACAATATCTTGTAGGCTACAGGTTAAGTAAGGGCTCTTGTTCGAGTTATTTGCATCTACGCTGGCATAATACATACTGTATGTATCAGCCTGAGATATTTTGGGCCCAGTCTTCACTGGAGTAAAAATACCTGTGTATGGATATTTGTTGTAGTAGCTGATATCGGTCACATACATGTAGATGTCATTGATTTATGAACTTTTCCAAGGCATGGGTGAGAGCCCTCAAGAAAGGTCAAGCTTTAGGGGGAAATTCAAAGAGCACATGTGTAGAAATGGGTCGACAAACATGTACTGAACTTGAAATGATTAACAGAATGTGAGGATGCGAGCATTTTATCAATTGGGATGAAGTATATGTAACCATATTTTGTTCATCTTGTTTTTATTTTCTTTATTATAGAATAAAACAAAGAGGTCATCATATTGCAAGGCAATGGAAACACCTTTCAAATGTGGTTGTACAGTGGCCTCTGATTAATAGGTTTAAAGGGATACACCTGTTTACTTTGTACTCAGTTATAAATTCATCCTTTAGAGAATTCTCCCTTTGAGAACACTTCAATCATAAATATCTTCATAACGAAAGAGAAATTCAGTAAAAATAAAACCTGCTCCATGTTTCTACTGGTAATACCATAACAAAGAGGTATGTTAGAACCGCTAGAGTTCTAGGTAAGTTTTGTGGATTTCAACAATGCCACTAGATCCCTTTAACCCATCAAGGACAGTGTCCCACATATTTGTGTGTTGGTGGTCCTACACTTCAGCATGAAGATACAAAGTTATATGAAGTGTACAAGGAGAAAGAGCATAAACTTCTCTATTTTTAGAGCCCTATTTTGTTATTCTACCTGTTTTAGTTATTTTTTAATGATTTTTATTATTGCATAGATCGCTATAATTTAGGAAAATCCTTAAATTGGCAACACATTGTGATATTTTCATATCAGATTTCTGCATTCAAATTGGCAACTTTGCGGTACAGTCACTTCATATTTGTCTTAAATTGTAATTACTAAATATTTTCCACCTATTTTTATGTCTTTAAAAGGTCAAACAAAGTGACCACCTGTCTATACATACCTGTTAGACAAGTTATATTGACCCCAAGAAAGCAGTTAGAATTTAAATGAACCTGATTATGAATTCATATCACCTCCAGAAATCTTGCCTCTTGGATCTTTATTTAGACATGTCATATCAGCCATTAGAATCACCATGAAATGTTAACGCTGGTACACTTTAAAGTCTCCACCAAAATAAGATCTATACAATGATATGTTAAAGGGGACCACCAGACAAAGAACAACACATTATTATATGTTTTGGTACCGTTTTGTGATATCAAATAGATACCCAACATTTTGCAAAGGGTTGTGTAATTCATAAACATTGTGAGTGCGCCAATGCTATTCAGGCGCATGTTTGTAAACAATAGATTCCCGGGCGATTTCGTTCGCTCTGCACACGTTGCAATTCACCGCACACATAGCAGTCTGCGTAATTCAGACCGCATGAACGCATGCTTTAGAATGGTGATGCGTTTCCAATTTTTTTTTCTTTCTGGAAACATATTTTTGTGAACTTGTTGATGGAATGGAATACTAAAGATGTTACCTTTCTTTAATAAGAATATTATTTTTGGGTGGTGGTACCCTTTAATGCTAAAACTCATATAATTTGATACCTTTCTTTATAAACACAATAACATTAGTAATACATCAAAATCAAATTAGAATTACCCAGACTGCTGTATCTTTCAAGTCTCCAAACAATCACTTAGACTCATGATTAGAATCATATCAAAATCAATTTTGAAACAAATATCTTGAAATAGAATACCCTTCTACAAGCATCCCCTTGAATCAGTCAGAGAATAAACAAATAATATTACTAAATGTTGAAACTGCACTTTCTTCATCCTAACCCTCATAAAATTAAAAGGATCCCTCTCAAATCAGTAAAAGAATCAAATATGACAATGTTAAAACTGCACTTGCTTTAACCACGTCCTTCTGACAGCCCCCGAACCTAATCAGTTAAATGTAAGATTAGCATCATAGTGAAATATTAAAACTTATACTGTTGACCTTCCCCTCATAAAAGGCTACTCTTTCAATCAGTAAAAGAATCAAATATGACAATGTTAAAGGGGACCACCAGGCAAAGGACAACACATTATTATATGTTTTGGTACCAATTTGTGATATCAAATAGATACCCAACATTTTGCAAAGGGTTGTGTAATTCATAAACAAAGTAATTAATTTCCACCACTTACGGAACCACTGCTATTTCCTGGTTCCATACGGGCCAAGCATTTGCGAGTGCGCCAATGCTTTCACGCGTACGTCAATAGATTCCCGGATGATTCATTCGCTCTGCACAGTGCGCTCTGGCTCTGCACGCATATAGTCTACGCAATTCAGACCGCATGAACGCATGGTTGAGAATGGTGATGCGTTTTCCAATTATATATTTTTTTCTGAAAACATATTTTTGTGAACTTGTTGAAGGAATGGAATACTAAAGATGGTACCTTTCTATAATAAGAATATTATTTTTGGGTGGTGGTACCCTTTCAAACTGCTCTTACTTTCAACGTGCCCTTCTTCAAGGCCCCAACCCTAATCAGTTACATATAAGATTAGAAGCATAATAGTACAATTTTGAAATCTTGAAACATATCACCCTTCTAACAGGCATCCCCTTGAATCAGTAAAAGAATCAAATATGACAATTTTACAACTGCTCTTACTTTCAACGTGTCCTTCATTAAGGCCCCAACCCTAATCAGTTACATATAAGATTAAAAGCATAGTACAATTTTGAAATCTTGTAACATATTACCCTTCTAAAAGGCACCCTCTTGAATCAGGATATATGACAATGTTACAACTGCTCTCGCTTTCACCGTGCCCTTCTCTAAGGCCCCAACCTTAATCAGTTAGATTCATAGAGGTGACGCAAACACCGAGGCACTGTGTGTATACCTCTGCCTTTGTTTGGTGGAGAAACAAGTCGCACTAGCAGTAGAACCTTTGTTTGATATTTATTCATTATCCCATGAGCACGTAGTCCATAATTTGCTTGATGCAGACCTGTCTCCAGTATGTTGTTCAGTCTGTTTAATAACCCCTTCAATTCTCCATAGGGAGTGTAATAAGAGTGAATGTACATAGCATACATACTATACTGCCCTAATCTGACAAAAGGAAGCAACTGACAATTTTATGGATAGTCTTTTTACTTGTTTTGGGGTAATTGAGATAATCTCTACACAATGGTGAACAAATTAAAGTCACCGGACAATCCATTTATGAGAAATTAATAGGTCAATAGGAAGTAACTGCACAAATATCATCATAAAAATCCTAATTTACAAGAAAACTACCAATTGTCAGTTGCTTCCTTTTGTCAGATTATACTATTGTACAAGGTGCCCACAATCAATGGGTTAAGTTTCAAGATCAAGGAGCTTGGAGGGGTCTCTATTATTTCAACTAAACCCTTAACCCCTTCCATTCTAAATATTACAACTCTCCATAGAGTGTTTAGAGAGGATGCGTTTAGCATACAGAGTATTCTAGTAAAAGGTTTCCACAATCAATGAGTTAAGTTTTAAGAGCAGTAGATAGGAGAGAGCTTGGATCATGAGCAAATAGCTTGTTTGGGTCTCTCTGAGTTCGACTTTACCCTTAACCCCTTCCATCTGAAATATTGTAATTCTCCATCTATAGAGTGTTAGAGAGAATGCATTTAGTATACAAAGTATATTAGCACAATGTTCCCATAAGCAATGTGTTAAGTTTAAAGAGCACTACATAGCAAAGAGCTTACAAGTACGAGTCTCTCCGAGATCGTCTTAACCGTTTTGGTGCTACATGATAAAAAGGCAAGTGAGCTATGCATATATGAATACAGTTGTGAATTATGTACATATTATGTTACATAATGATGAAAAGGTTAACCATTGTCACTATATACCCTAACCGACATGTTATGGTTCTGTAAAAAACAAGTACCGTATTTGTCGGTGTATTACCCGCACTTTTTTTCAAAAAAAAAAAAAAAAAAAAAGGGGGTGCGGTTAATACACGACCGTATTAACCACCATTTTTTTTTTTTTTTTTTTTTTTTTTTTTAAATTTTTTTAGGGGTGCGGTTAATACACCGGAGCGGTTAATACACCGACAAATACGGTACATTTATTTGCTTTTTTATCATGTTTTCATTCAATAAACAGAAGGCCCCTAGTGAAATTAGTTTTCATTATTGCAATATTTGAAAATAAAAGCCTATGTTTGTCTTTGTCGTTACTTTTTACTCTGCCCTAAAGTTTACACTAATAACAATAGTAATGTTTATAAGTCAATTTGATTTTTATTTCTGTTTGCTTTGTCGTGTTGTTTTTACTATTAGTCTAATATTCTACTTCATTTCAATTCGTGTTATCAGTTATATTACAAAGGATAATTTTCTGACCTTAGAATGCACATTTTATACCACTTTTTCTTTTATGCATCCATTTTTCAAGTAAATGTCACAGAAATGATCTTAAAAATACCTCATTAAAATGTTGGTTGAAAATAATTTATAGTTCTATTTCTGTTTGTTAACCCGTTGGGGACTGGTCCAGACAATACCTGGGCTGGTGTCTATGGAGAATATGTTATACCAAAATCAGACCTTTGTGAATGGGTTAAGATTATATAACGAAAACATAAAACGAATCAAATGAATGATGTATTAGTTTTTAAAAAGTAGTATCAAGTCCTACGCATAAAGGTCAAAACAATTACAATTAAATAATCTGAGTTATACTTGCGTCAGAGTTATTCCGAGCCAACATGGGGCCATGAGAGAGAAACAGTGAATATCTATCACTAATCATGAACACTAAGAATCATGTAGAGATGCCGCTAATGATGTTGACAACATGTTGGCGTCTTATCTCATAACTAGGTACAGTTGACGCATATTGTGTGGGCGGTTGCGTTGCTTTTTCTCTCTTTGTAAGAAAGAAATCACTAGATTATCATTGTAAGAAAATGTGATCAATAATCACAGAATTATAAAAAAACAGAATAAAAATAAATACAATTACAATGGATACAAAAAAGAAGGACATGAACATACTTCACTAAACCCATCTTGGGCTGAGGTGAATGGATATTGTGTTTTTATAAATATTTATGACTAAAACTAAATCATCTCCGATTGAAACAAATTGCAAATTGTTCATGTTGTGTTACAAGTGCTAAGTAGAAGGTGAATATCTCCACAGATATCACCCGAGGTAGCTAGTATGAACATTGAGCACTACAAAATGATTTCTTTTATCCGTTTCAAAGCTGTACATTTGACAACAAGGTCATATTTATTTGAACATTCTTAAACTAATACAATATTTTTGTTGTTGCTTTTACTCACTGTCTGTCTAAAGTAATTTTTTGTCTTATCAACTAGACAAAAATGTATGATTTTTTTTATCTGGCACTCTGCAGAAGGTCTTAGTGTCAGACAGAAATATATATTCTCTGATGGAGATAATGCTCCATGTTAAAATGTAGAACATGTTAATCCAGATTCACTGCAGAGAGTAGAATATGACTCTAGAAGCATTATTTCCATTGAATAAGATCCATACAACCGTAAGAAAGAAAAGACAGTGTCATAAATTGTACTACACAACAGATTTCTCTGAGTCTCTGTTCCAACTCATACACAATTACCTTTCCAGTATCCGTTGTCTCTGAATCTTCTGAATTCTTAACTAGATACATGATCGCACATTTTTTATGAACACAAAATAAATGTAGAATTCATTTTTTATCAGCCATTCATTATCTTGCAGCCAACATTTATATCTTTATTTTCTAAAAAGAGAAGAAAAATGTTTCATATAAAAGCATAGAACAGACACCAAGCAACCAAAGCATAATTTATTCTTAAATAAAAAGTAAATTTTCACAGACACCCACTGCAAATGTCTCGGGGGCAAATGCAAATATGCAAAAGGAGCACTCGATCCATCAAAAATCCATAAAAAGCTAGAAAAATGTCCTCATGTACCTGTAGCAAATTTGACTTGGGTGGGTTTCGTTGTATCTTTGTTCAACCTGTCTGGGGTTTCAAATTTCTTTGTCTTTCATCTTTAAAGTCCTTAACCCTTTGGTACTAGTGCTGGAGATAACAAGCGAACAATCAAAATGAAACATGTTTGGTCTTCAACAGGTTATGGCCCGGTCAGATATCAACGGATAGCGGAAACGAATGCCCAACGAATAGAAAATTTGCGAAATGAAATTATCCGGTGATGAAAGTCGTCTCCATTGCTTTATGTACAAAACATAGAACAACGTACATCACCGGACAAGAAACGCATACGAACGGATGGAAAATTTAGCTCTCCGTTTGACGTCCGTTTACGCAATCTGTTGATATGTGACCGGGCTATTAACAGTAGACTTTGTCTAACCCACACATCTTGCGTGAGAGCCTTGGTTTTTAATCAGTCATTGTCTAACAGTAACAGATAAGTCTTAATATCAAACCTAAATTTACATTCTGAATGAAACGTGAGATGACTTTTGTCAAAACTTTAAGACATAAAAGTACATCACTGATTATAAGAACAAAAAGAGAATACATCACCTTAAAAAAAAGAAAGCAGATATGCCCCAGATGAAAAAGTAAACATCTTTATTTATTTCAGACAGCCAAATGAAGATGTCTTGGGGGCAAAATGCAAATATGCGAGTGAAGCACTCGATCCATCAAAGAGAAAAATCCATAAAACGTGAAGAGAAGACGTGTGGCGTGATAGATTAGTACTAATGCGTCTGCCACCCACTCCCTGCTTAACCCAGTCAAGACTAGAAGATTCTGGTATAACATGCATTCTGCATAGACCACAGCCCATGTATATTCAGTATCAGTTCTGCATGGGTTAATACTTGCAATGGCAATGCCAATGATGTAGATTTGCTCAGCATACTACGTGCATAGCTACAATGTCGCTAGTATCTAAAGGGTTAACCTATGGTTGAATAGCAGAAGGACACTAATTCGTATATTGATTTTCCAAGGCATAGTGCCCTTTTGGCACCCAAACTGTGATGTCTGCAGGAACCCGCCCCCTCTCACAGACTAATCCATACTAGTTAGTCAGTAGAGTAGCATGGGTATGCTGATTTTGGGAGGAACGCCAATTATTGAAAGGGGGGCAAACACTAATTTGTATTAATGTCATCCTTTTGATTATTGTTTTGTGAAATTGAATTGGGCAGATGGGGGGGCATTTGCCCCTGTGCCACCTTCCCCATATCCAACTATACCCATCATACCAGTGAACTTGGAAACTTGAAACTTAAAAACTAAACTTGAAACTTGATTTCAAAAAGTGGCGAACTGGAGCGGGGGAGACATTTAATATCTGTTGACTGCTCAAAGTAAAAGAAGGGAAATTAAAAGTGGGATGGTGAGGGTCGGGTTTGGGTTCTGAAGTGATGAGAAGGAGGAGTTATTTATAAGGATTTCTTGTAAGTGAAGTGAAACATGAATTCAGGAAGGCTGGAAGGTGTTGCTGGGAGGGATGATGCATGCTCGCAGGTAACGCAACACTTGATCACTTTGTGGGTTGAGCGACACAAGGGCCCTAAGTCACATTTTGTGCTTCTGAGATCATCATGTTCAATGTTGGGGAGCCTTGTAGACACCCAATTGATATAGCTCTCTTGTAATAATACGTGTGGTTTGCGGTTGCACCATGTATAAGGAGAGGATTGGTGAGTCCTGAGAAGGACAGTTGGTATTCTTTCTACGATAGTCCTAAAAAGGACTGTGGTAGTCCTACAAAGGACTGTTGGTAGACCTGGAAAGGACTGTTGGTATTCTTTCTTGAGCTTGTAGTTCTGATAAGAACTACAGCGCCGGTATAGTTATTGTAAGGAGAAAGTTGGTGGTAGGAGGGGCTCAACGCGTTTCGAACAGGTTGACTGTCCGTCGTCAGGAGTTTTTTTCTTTTTTTATTATCGATAAATATATTACAAAAAGTTTAACAATTATTATATGAAAATTTGACATCACATAGAGAAGGCTCCGACCTGCAAGATAGTAACTAACTTACTTAGCCTAAAATGGGCTTAATGCCCTTCTTACTCTCATCCAATAACATGTCTTGCTCACTTGATATAGGAAAGGGGGTGGAGTGCTAAAGGCTGCTGGGGAAGGAGCGGATGGGACATAGTTTACAAACAACAGGATTAAGAAACAATTCATGACTACTTCTTCACTCTTCATGAGTATTAATAGCAAGGACAAGGATTAGAGGAGTTGGAAACCCGACACCAAGTCTGTATCACTTGATGAAACAATGGGGGGAAGCACTTGACTGTTACATAAACTGAGCGCCAAAAGAAACTTATCACTTCTTCAGAGCGGCGCTCACTAAAATCCATAGCATCAAATTGAATCATATTTAGACACAGATAAGTTATCATTCTCCTTATGAAGCATATCTGAATAATTAAAAGGTTGCTTTTGCCTAAAAAGAGAAAAATTTGATGGAATCGTACAGGTCACTTTTCAAAAATCACAGAAACTGCTCGCCTTCCGGGCACGGAGCTCGGTACGGACAATAGCCAGTCTGGTGGTTACATAACCCGCCTTTGAAGTTGAATGAATAGCTATTGAAAGTTCTGAATAGACCACCTTTCGTCGAGGTTTGCAGCGAGCAGTTTCTGTGATTTTTGAAAAGTGATCTGTAGCGATTCCATCGGATTTTTCTCATTTTCTGCAAAAGCAACCTTTTAATCTTTCAGATATGCTTCATAAGGAGAATGATAACTTATCTGTGTCTAAATATGATTCAATTTGATTCTATGGATTTTAGTGAGCGCCGCTCTGAAGAAGTGATAAGTTTCTTTTGGCACTCAGTTTAGATTTGGAGTAAGTAAGTCCACACCCAAACAAACAAAGGGGGAGAAGGAGCCCCCTCCTTCATACCCATTACAAAACAACAAACCAAAAGAGCCCTCAGAACTTATACAAGAATTAAATGAAAGACAGTTATCAGATCAGCTTGAAAAGTAGCCAGGTAGAAATAAAATGGTTTTACGTTTCCCTTGGTTGGGTAGGGTTGGGTAGTGTGTGCTCCGAAGAGTATGAGTAGCAAGTAGAAGTTGTAATAATACCTCTAGAGTGTAACTCGCCAGAGGCAAAACAAAAAGAAAAGAGACAATGGGTGTGTGTGCTCCGAAGAGTATGAGTAGCAAGTAGAAGTTGTAATACCTCTAGAGTGTAACTCGCCAGAGGCAAAACAAAAAGAATAGAGACAGTGATTTGCAAATTACTATAACATCTGATCTTTCGACACATCTGACGCTTTTCATTACAGAAACCTTTTACCCAACCATGTTATCAATTATCCGAGGTTTATGTATTTATATATTGACTGGGCATTAGCATCTTACCTTTTTTTTAACCTATTCAGAACACGTCCCATCAATAATTGGGCTAGGGTCTTTAGAGAAGTTTAGAGAAGTTTCAGCGGCATAGCATAATCAGACTGATTGGGGGGGGGGGGGGGGGGGAGGCATGAGAATGATTGTGGGGCATGCAAATGATTGCGGGGACACACATAATGTATTTCTTTACTTTTTCAAAAATTGTCCCCTTATGTTTCATATTGTTTTTTGAAAATTATTGGGGGAAAGTGCCCCCTACCCCCCGTCGCTACGCCACTGGAATTAATGTTAATCCAAAATTAGACTTTCTTGAATGAGTTAAGCCTTTCCACTGACCATTTACAATATATGCTTTCTATAATTTGAAAATAACATATTTTCATGAATAATATTTTCATATCTACTCCTGATTATGGTGTTGTGTGAAATGAGAAAAGAGTGCATTCATTTCCAATGTTGCATTTCCTTTCAATGTGCTGTAAAATGACGACAGGGTCAAAACAATGAACTTGTACTGTACAAGACTATTAGATTTTGGTGCAACATTTTATTTCCATCTACATGTATTTACCCAAGCTCAAGTATTTTCTGGACCAGTCCTGAAATGATTAAAAGATAGACTGACATACAAAATCCCTACTCCTGTCTAGATATAGGTACTAGGTGGATTCAGAACTTGTTTACAGTACATTTTTTATCGCTTCAAGTAAATGAATGATTGTAGAAATGTTCTTAATCACGTATGAAATCTGAACTCATTGACCTAATAGCTTAATGAGCAATTTCTAGTTCTCAAATCAATGCCATAGTTTTTTTTATTTAATGACCTACTGACCTATTTCCATTTTAGTCCCCAAATCATTGACTTTAATATACTTGTGCTGCTTTCTACCTTTCTACACAATAACTTGGTGACTGAATTCTAGTTCACTACTCAAGGACAGAGTTCTGTACATAATGACTAATTACTATGATGACCGAGATCTAGTTCTTGCAAAGATGAACATTATACATGTAGCAATGCATGTACGATTGTCAGCAATTGTATATGGTACGGTAGTACTCATCTTCATTGGCATAGTCCCACTGCAATGTTTCTCCTTCTGTTTCCTAACCGGAACCTACTAGCAGGAAACAAAATTATGCGGACTAAGTTCGGAATGGACAAGTAGGATACTTTTGATTTACTAACCGTTTCGCCACAATTTGGTCGTATAGGAAAAGGAAGGAGAAAGGGTGCGGTGGGACTAGGCCATAAGTTCTTGCTTTTTGAGGGGGACTATCATGGGTTTCTCACTATTGTAGAAAGTTACAGAAAGTGAGTGATTGCTTCAAACTGTAAAATATGTTACATTTATTATAGTTAATGACAGTTCAGTGTGAAATATGCACACATGGCTACTGGTGGCCTGAAATATACTCCGCACAAAAAGTTCCGCAATCGAGGTTTGCGCATTAATAACTTTTCTATTAGGTTATTACCATTGATACATTTGGTATCATTGGAAAGCGTGAATTCTCCCCTTTACATTGATATAACATTTGCTATGAGTATTTCATCATGGAATGTGCATTGCATCCAAATGTAGGGCATAGTCAAAAGTGAAATGTTGCAAAATGCACTGATTCTGTCAACAAAGGGCCTTCCTTTTGTTTGAAGATTAAAACGTGGCTTGAATGCATGACCACCTCCCCCCATTCAAGCCAAGGAAGGCACTCTGTTGACAAAATCAGTGCATTTTGCAACATTTCACTTTTGACTTTGCCCTACATTTGGATGCAATGCACATTCCATGATAAAATATTCATAGCAAATGGTATATCAATGTAAAGAGGAGGATTCACGCTTTCCAATGATACCAAATTTATGAATGGTAATAGCGTAATAAAAAAGTTATTAATGTACAAACCTCGATTGCGGAACTTTTTGTGCGAGGTATAGTTACCATGTAACCTTGAAGTGAAAACAAACCAAGCAATTACAGTATCATTTGGTCAATGTTGCATCAAAGCCAACAATTCACATGTATACACAAGTCATAAGACGCGTACATGGCATGCATACATTCATGAAGTTTGCCAGAATAAGAAAAGTGCACAATTGCTAGCTGTACAGTAATGGGTCTCTCAGCACGAAAGTGATCCATGTTTTTTACACGGGTCTGCGACCCTCCAGTACAACTAAAATACACGTGCAGCTAATAGAAGGATGCTCGAATGTCGAGATTAAATCAATGAAAATGCAGTCTAGCATTACGGGGAGTGAGATCATATTCCCCCACCCAACAACTTTCCACTTTACCCTATTTCTCTCGTTTATAAAGTACCAGCAGCAGCAGCAGCAGCTGTGGGGTAGTAGTGCCATTAAATCACAAAACAAGAGGGCATAAAATTCACCGTCTCAGGAATTGTATTCACTCTACGAAGCCACTTATGATTCAGCTGTGATCTCAAAGTAAGTTCTACCAGAGAATAGTCAGCTTTTGTGCAGATAAATTGTTGATAAAATCTCTAGATGTGCCTTTAAAGAACAAAACAAGTCAAAACATAATTCACCGTTTTCAGATTTACATTCACACTCTGCAACAGTACAGAATGTCTCCTCTCAGGCAAAAGTAGGTTCTGCCAAAGAATAGTCAGCCTTTGTGCAGATAAAATGCTGATAAAATATAGATGTGCCTTTAAAGAACAAAACAAATAAAAAACATAATTCACTGTTTTCAGATTTACATTCACACTTAGCAAAAGTACAGGTTCTGCCAAAGAATAGTCAGCCTTTGTGCAGATAAAATGCTTTAAAAGTGTAGATGTACCTTCAAATCACAACACAAGTGGGTAATTTACTGCCTCAACTCTCAAGTATTGCATAATTCACACTGCAAAGGCATGTTTGATTCAGCTGTGGTAAAAGTAAGATCTGCTTCATAATATTCAGTCTTTATGCAAATAAAATGCAGAAAAATCCAAATGTGCCTTTAAATTACAAAACAACTGGATACATAATTCACTGTCACAAGCACTGTGTAAACACTGTCATGTCATTCAGATGAGGCAGAGGTAATGGATATTCAGTAAACAGAACAGAGAGCCTCTGAGCAGTAAACTCCTGAAACACAAATCCAATAATGCCTTTAAATCACAAAACAAGTACATGTAGGCATAATTCACTGTATCCAAAATTGTGCTGGTAACATTATACCAAGTTTATGTTTCAGCTATAGAATAAGTTAATTTAGCAGGAGAACATTTTGATTAGAATACAAGTGTTTGTGACACACGTTAGATCCTATATCTGTCTATTTTAACTTCCATATATTTAAATTCAAGATGAAGCTTGGTTGCCCATAGACTTTATATCTTACGTGACCAGACTTAACTCAATGAAGAATCTTTGACGTTGTTTAAAACCCATTCTCCTTATAATTATATCCCAATTTCCCAAACAAGACATCCAGGGTGTCGTTTTGACGGGTTAAAGGTGTTCTCATGAATGGTCTAACGATGATGGGAGCTAACACACTTGCCGCTCTGCCCAATCCCCCCCCCCCCCTTCTTCATCCTGAGACGTATCGCTTCTGACATCACGCACAATGCAGTCTCGGCTGCAAGTATAATAAACTGTCACAAGTGGTTGCCTAGCTAGGTCGCACTGAAGGTCATACTTTCAACACACGTAAGATATACCAGGCAAAAACCTGATGCTACTGACTGTAGAATACTCAAACAAGATAAGCAGAACATTAGCAAACGTGCAAGTATGTGCATGTGACCAATATATTCAGATAGGTAAGTACTTAACCCGTTCCCTTCGAGATTCTGAATTCTCTATAGACTTTGTACAAAACCCACCCGGTTCCTGTAGTCAAGGGGTTAAAGAGTTTTCCAACATGAAAACACAGATGTAATCATGACAAAAAGAAAGACCCTAAATAAGAACATGGATAAAGATGTGCAATCTATATTTCTGATATAAACCCCTCAAAAAAAGTTCCGCAATTCAAGTTTAAGCGTTCATATCTCTCCTATTACTTTATTACCGTTCATGAATTTGGTATCATTGGAAAGCTTGTATTCCCCCCTTTGATGTGCAATCTATATTTCTGATATATATAAACCACAAAGCTAGCTACAAGCTCTCATTCGTGGCTAGTAGTTTAACACCCAGTCAGAAAAGGTGAAAATACAAAACATGGAGTGCTCAAGAGAACACCTGAGAAAGATATTTCATGCATGTGATAAAGATGTTCCAGAAGGACAAGAAAACATGTTTAAAGAATTCCCAAATTACAGGAGCTGCTTACAATGTATCAACTTGGTGAGAATCTATTCAAGATTAATAAATTACCTTTTTTTCTTTCTTTTTTTAAAGCTTTTTAGCTTTTTACTTCTTAACCTGTTCAAGACAAATATTGCACAAATTCTCAAATATTTTGTAAGAATAAACAAATATCACATGTTGTTTTTGTACTGCATGCATTCTAGATGAAATGCATCTAGATTGTTCTCACACATGCCTACATCTATGCATTATACTGCCTGTATATTGAAAACAAAAACAAAAAGCACTGCTTCTAGTATTCAACTTAATGAGTGAAAAAATAACACAATTATACACTAATTTCAAGATAAACATTATTCAACCTCTAGATACGTTCAGGGCCAAGAAGAAAAGAAAACAAAACTTCTTATTTCAGCAAATATGCAATATGTTCTCATCAATAATGAACAAGCAGAGGAAAGCTATACAATATAAATATAGGACCCAACAAATATGTCCAGATACAGACATTGCAATTTTCCTATATATGATCAATTTAGGTCCGAGTGTACTGTCTGAATGCCTGGAGGGTATGGATGTTAAAGCAAGCAAAGCACCCAATCTAGCCCCTCACCGCAGCCTCTCAGACTAGCTAATCCAATCAGAAGAGGGGAAATTACTTCCTAATATCATCCTGGCCACATAGTAGTGTAGCCAGTGTTATTTCTCATGGGGGAGGGGGATGTGGGGCCTGTGCTAAAAAAAAATATAAACCATGACAAATAAACAAAGAAAATTTGGCTTCAGAGGGACGTGAAACTACAGCAACATGGGTAAAATGCATTTCTTTTTTTCACTACATGCTCATAGGGTTGGAGAGAATAAGGGGGTACCTGCCTCCCCTTCCACCCCCCCCCCCCCCCCTCTCCTTGCCCCCATGTGCCCATCTGTATCTATGCTACTGTACGCACAATACCCTGGTGTAAAGAAGCTCACACGATTACAGTGTATTAAGATACACATCACCACCTAGCTAGCACTTCTTAAGCCATTCAGCCATTCACTATTGGATGCTGGTGTACCATGTCCATTATTCACTCTATGGTAAATACATAATCCTGTAAGCAAGGGTTTAAAACTGAATGTCATTGTTTGTCTCAAAACTTTAAAAAGTTGGGACAAATAGATACACTGGAACAAAACTATGTCCAGTGTGTCCAATGTGCAATAGAGAAAGATTTTAATTCATAATTAATTTTTTCTATTACCAACTTTGTATGCTACAGTCATTTTATGCAACATTACAACTACACTATATTCATGTCATCTGGTTTCTTTTCTAGTCCTTTTTATGACAATTTTCTCTTTTAACACCATGAACATTTAAAAACCATGAATACAACATTCAATCGCATCACAATTTTTCTCCCTCATTGTAACATTTTAAAATCATGAATGGAACATTCAATAGCATCATACTTTGTCTTCTTTGAAAAAACATTTTAAAACCTTGGATGCAACATTCAATCGCATTACAATTTGTCTTCTTTAACACATTTTAAAACTGTGGATGCAACATTCAGTCACATCACAATTTTTCTCCTTTAACGCAATATTATAAAGCCGTGAATGGCAACATTCATTCTCATCACATGAGACGACCAACAGATTAGCATCTGCGCAGATGCTGGTATTAATACCACCATTTCCTCTTCTTTTTATCCTCCTTAATTGCATTTTCCCTTTCTTTCTATCTTTCTTTGCAGTGCCTTTCCGATATATCAACACAAAAGTTTTCAAGGAAGCCCTTGACTCTGGTTACCCAGGGATAGTATACAAGCCAGACAAAGTCAAACAAAATCCCTAACTTACATTAAATGTCAATATTTGTACTTTGGGCTGATCTGATTATGCATTGCATTGTCGGCATGCTATTCAATAAATCCTGAATGTAATTCAGTATGCTAGTGGGCATTTTCAACCAAACATGTATTCTAATTTAATAGAACAAATTGAATCTAATGTATCTGTAGCGAAAACAATGTTTGTTAATTTTCTTTGCAGTACAACAGCAAATGAAAAAAATATTGGATTTCTCCTTGATAAAATTCACTTTCTGTTTAATTCCATAAATCCACAACCCAAACATATTTTTTTTTAAAGAAATGGAGTTACAACTAAATACAACGTACAAGTACATGGACAAACAGTACTTTATCCTAGAGCCGAGTCAAATCAAATGGCTATTCGATATCCGAGCGTGAAGGTCGGATACCGAATACAAATTTTCGGATACGAATATCCGAAGAAAAAAAAAAAAGAAAAAAAAAAAAGAAAAAAAAAAAAAATCCCGTTTAATTTTGTAATCCCCATTCGATAGATTCGATCAGAAAATGGCACATTGAACCCAGCTTATCTATTGCTAAAGTTAAAAGTTAAGGTATTTTACATAAATTACAAATAAACAAAACAAATAATAAACCAAAGGTAAGAGGATTAATATACAAGTGGTATAGTGAGTGCCAAATTTAGAAGAATCTATGATGAGATATCGAAGTATTTCATCTTGACAGCAGTTTGTACACTAACATCACACTGTACTGCCGATTCTAATTGAAAAAACGGACAGAATATTTAGAAAGAAAAAAAAGAAAAAAAATTCAAATTTCGGATATTCGATATCCGACCGTTTTTACACGACTCATATTCGAAATTCAGAATATTTGATTTGACTCAGCACTACTTTATCCTAATAGATAAATAAAACCACATAGACAGTAAATATGGTTAATTCCAACACTCTATTTGCACAGGCAGAGTTGCCAATTTAGACTCAATCAAGCAGATCTAAATGAAGATAGCAAGAGACGGAAGTAGAACATACAATTTATGCAATGTGATAAAAGTCAATTGATGTAGTGTGCATGAGAGGGGGCCTACTGAAGGGGACTTTAGGCAAATGCCAAAAGTAATCAAGAATTCTACATTCAGTGTATGAAGTTTATATCGCTGGTAATACTCATCTAAGTTGCACATTTGTTATACTTTGTGTGATTATTTTTGAGGGGAGTCAGAAGTAAATATTTCAGTCACAATCACATCACTTTTTAAAGGGGTTTCAGTTTTGGCTATGTAATGGGCAAAAAAAGCAAAAGTGTTATTTGCTATATATCATTATAATATGTTTGTATTGTTAAAATGATCCCTGGTGTTTCTCTTCAACAAATATAATCATACATATTTCAATATCAAAGAGACAATTTTAAAATCCAAAGATGATTTCATACAAGTTTCTATTAATAAGAAGAAAAACAACCAGGCATGAATGGACCACAAGAGAGACTTATGAGTTTGGTTGCTTCAGGCAAAGTTACTAGATCAGGCTTTAGTTTTCACATAAAAGAAGACAGTAGCACTGTATTCAGATCTACTGTAGATCTATACAAGTAATGAGTATTACTAGACTTGGCACCACCAGTTCATGACATAAATTTGGCAACATTTGAAACATGTTTATTAACAAACATGGATGATTGTCAAAATCATCTGATCTTATTTGGAACAAAATATATTATGCTACGTACATATTCCATAAATGGGTTAACCCCTTGACTACGGGAACCGGGTGGGTTGTGTACAAAGTCTATGGGGATTTCAGAAACTCGAAGGGAATGGGTTAATACAATCTGACTTGAACCCGCTCAGGAGTAGTCGTGAACATACTCGGGCAGGAATCAATGGAGAATGCAAGTTTTACCAAAGTCAGTCAAGTACTTAACGGGTTAAAGTACGGGCAAGTAGCCCCAAGAAAACTATACTTACATGTAGGTATTTGCTTTCCAGTTGTGTGTGAATGAAATGAGGGAGTTCAGAAAACTAGGTGGCGTATTGCCATTACCAACACGGCATGAAGATCAGATATCTGACAAAAGGAAGCAACTGACAATTTTATGGATAGTCTTTTTACTTGTTTTGGGGTAATTGAGATATGCTCTACACAATGGTGAACAAAAGTCACCTGACAATCCATTTATGAGAAATTAATAGAAGAAAGTAACTGCACAAATATCAACATAAACATTCTCATTTACAAGAAAACTACCAATTGTCAGTTGCTTCCTTTTGTCAGATTAGGGCAGAATAGGTTCAGTCAGTCTTGAAATTAACCCCAGAAAAGAAAAGTCCAATTTCCCTAGTTGTGTACCGATTGGACTTTGGGGGGATCAGGAAACTGGGGTCGTTCTTGAGTAGGATAGGGGTGTTTGTCTTGAAAAGTTGAAAGTAGCCTCAAGAAAATAGCATATTTCTCTGTTTTGTGCAAGTGGGAATATAGGGGGTTACAGTGATTTAGTAACTTTGTTGACATGCGCAAACATTTAGGAAGGGAATATAAAATGTGTATTTCTGTGTTAAAAATTCCATGCTAAATTAGTGTCATATGAAAAAGTAATGAGCCAAAATGCAAAGTGACATTCACTAACTCAATGCACTGAATTTGTACACAATTGAAATTCTCCACTAGAGAATTTCAAATCCAAACACTTCAATCATAGATATCTTCATAATGAAAGACAACTGATACCTGCTACATGTTTCTAGTGGTAATACGATTACAATCAGTTACGTAAGAACCGCTAGAGTTCTAAGTAAATTTTGTGGATTTTGACAATGTTACTAGATCCCTTTAAATGAGACTGGGTTGTTTGTCTGCAAAGTAGCCCCAAGAACATAGCATGTTTTTGTGTGTGTGCCAGTGGGAAAATAGAGGTTAAGGAATTTAGGTGACACACTTCTATTACCCTCCTCACATGAGCTCACCCCTGTGATCAATACACTGGGCAAATTAATCCCTCAAAAGACAAATATTGCAAAATTGAGTTAGAGAAAAACAAGATTCCAACGTGTCTCAACGAGCTGCAGTAAAATAGCAAGCAAGAAGGAGATCAGGAGAGAGATAGGAGGTAAAGTGAACTGCACCCATGAAGGAAGAACAAGGGAAGAGAGAGAATGGAAAATAAAAGAAAGAGAATGAAATGAGTAGATGGTAGAAAGCAGAATTATAATAAAGAGTGCATTACTAATAATCTCAACTTTCTACAGAAACTGGGTGAAATAATGTAACAGATACAAGTAAGTCCACACAACATGAGAGCCAATAATTGTCTACATACTGTATGAATAGAGAGAGTGCATCACTTAGTATAACTTTACTTACTTTAGTGTACAGGAAATTTTACCCATGTAGGTTGTAAACTTGGCACAGCTAGAGTCCCGAAATTGATTTTGTAAACATTTCTCCACTGTAAATATGCAAAGGCGTCTAAAGTTGCACATCACTGTGTTCATGGCTAGATAGCGATAGGTGCAACCTAACACACCCATTGATACGCACCTTTGGGGCTACGTAAGGGTATCAGGGATAAGATGCACATATGTTCTATGCAATACTATCTTCTCAAATCAATGATAAAACAATCTTTAGTTGCACTTTGTGGTATGCATGGTTAGCTAGCAATAGATGGAACCTAACACATCCCTTGGAATGTATTTTGGGGGATTCATCAGGGTATCAGGGATAAAACGCACATATGTTCTGTTTATTCATTACAATCTTCTCATATTAATAATAAAAGAAGCCAGAGCTCTACTTTGTTCAAGAAAGGGAAGGTACATTAACATCTACAGTGGGAGTTTATTGATGTCGACTACATGTACAGTTAAATTATTAATTTTGCCTTGCCCAGTCTAAGCAACTAAAATCAAAGTGTCTTTAATAATAAATATGGTGTCCCACAACAAAATAAAAACCATTACAAAGTCCGTCATATTTGGTTTCCAATTTAGGCTAGTAAAATCAAACATTAATGCAATTTTAAGTGACCTGAAGCTTTTGTAATAAAGACAGCTACTTCAGCATGCTAACCAACTTCTTCAAAACTTTCAAACCCAATACAAATTTAAAGGACAATTAAATCCGGACAAATCATTGTATGCACTATAAGGCACTAAAAAGGACTTCTCTTAAAATTTGAGCACATTTAGTCAAGAAGTAACACTAATATATAGCTCTTTTAAAATAGCCATTTATTTCTATGAGTGACTCAAATTGGCAACGCACTCTGACAAAGTGTACGTTTGGTACACACAATTTCAATTTTCTCAAAATAATATGTTTACCCTTTGTTTCAGTTGACATTTCTTGTAGGTTTGAGAGACCTAATGTATCTCTCTTTACTTTGTTATAAATGTTTCAAATATTTAAAAATAATTATCTGAAAATAAAGCTCAACACAGATGAGGTTCTGACCAACAAGATGGTATGCATGCTAAGTCTCAACTAAGCCAAAAACTGACTTAACGACCTTATCACTCTCACCCCACGACTCGCACTCGTGGAAGTCAGGGTAAATTAAAGAATTACCCAGAAGGTTTACACAGACAACAGACAATATGATACAAAGTTGACAAGATCCGATTTCCCCAATTTGTATTGCCTTTTACCCCATTTCTGCAGAAAAACTAGAACAGCTAAAGCCATTGCACTTTTCTGACATTGCAAGTCCAACGTTGGTTGGTCTCAATAAAAGATTTAATTTGAAGCATAGTTGATTCCTTTTTCGGTCCATCCCACTTCCTCCCTCCCATCCCAGTCCCAAACCAAGGTTGTTTGACAATTTTTTTAACCCACTGCCTATGGATGGAAATATGGTGGTCTACTAGAGGTGGATTTCAGAATCTTAACCCATCAAGGACGAGAGCTATTTTAAGGCAAAATTGATCATTGTTTTCCTCTACAAATTGGCAACTCCTAATTTTTTTTGACCTTTTAATGACATAAAAATAGGTGGAAAATATTTAGTAATTACAATTTAAGACAAATATGAAGTGACTTTGCCGCAAAGTTGCCAATTTGAACGCCGAAATCGGTTTTAAAATATCACAATGTGTTGCCAATTTAAGGATTTTTGTAAATTATAGCAATCTACGCAATAATAAAAATCATTAAAAAATAACTAAAGCAGGTAGAGTAACAAAATAGGGCTCTAAAAATAGAGAAATTTCTGCTCTTTCTCCTTGTTTACATCATATAACTTTTTATCTTCTTGCTGAAGTGTAGGACTACCAACCCACAAATATGTGGGACTCCGTCCTTGAGGGAATGGGTTAACTCTAAACAAGCCAAACAATGTCCTCCACACATTGCTTCGGAAACTGCCTTTGGGGTTTTGATGGTTCCAATGAGCACTAGGAATGAACTTTTTTCCTTATCAGTCAGAGAAGTAAATCAAGTTTTCTCAAAGCTGAGTGGCCTCAACCAAAGAAACATTCTGTTTTAGGGTTGCACATTTTGGGCGAGCACAATTGTAATTTTAAATGATATTTTGGTGGCCTATAGCTTATATTTAGTGACCTTGCAGGGCTAGCGGGCTGATGCTAATTTTGAGCACTGACATAATATAACCTATTTCAGACAGGAACATGATGTTCCATGTATTGACTCTATGGGGATTGACAAAGCTAGGAAGAGGGAAGGGGTTTATAGTGACATTATTGATGTATTCATGTAGCACATGAAGTGTTAATGTTCCCTGTTGGGCTTTGCACATTTAACATCTATTACTTATGGGAACCTGATGTACTATTTATTAATGATGTGGGAATTTCAATATTTAGGAGACACATATGAATTAACCTATTACCTACACGAACCAGTTAATACAGGACCTATCCGGTTCCTGTAGGCAATGGGTTAACTATATAGGAGATGAACTTTCCAGGCAGGAAGAGGTTAATGGAGAAATTGAACATTGTAGCACATGACGGGCTGATATTTCTTGGTGGTCACATATCTAGGCCATGGAGGATACTTGAGCTGCAGAAATTGTGTCATAACTTAGTTCCTGATCATTCTCATCCACGGGTACAGACAAGGGGAAGGGGGGGGGGGGATCATGTGGAATATGTGTACCCTCCATCTCCAAGTATTTTTTTTATTTACAATGAAAAATAATTGTTACTAATGTGCTCTTTGGATTGACCCCCTAAAAATCATGCTTCCATATGCCCCCTCACCAGAAAATACAGACCCTATCCGGCCCCAGGGCACCCATTGTATCCCCACTGAAAAAAAAAACATCTTTTCATAATGGTACAGATAATGTCATACATGTTTTTTTGTTTTTTTAATATCTGGGCAGCCTTATTTCAGGTTTAGTCATGAACAGGTTGATCTACATTTTGAACAATTATGTGAATAGTTCACAACATGTAAGTGTACAGAGCATAAAGGCCTGACCTATTTTGTTTCCCAAAATCTACCAACTCAACAAACACATTCAAGACATGTGGCAGTGCTTTACAAGAAGAGAAATTAATGAAAACAACATTTACAAATAAAAATAATAAAACAGATACCGAACGAAGTTAAGTTAGTCTAATTTAAAGCAGCAATTTGTTTGTTCTTTTCATAGTAAAATAGATAGTAAGGATCTGTTCCTTTTAGCCGTGCTTCTGTTACCTTCTCTAAGACTTTAATTAACCCAATTCGTGTCGCACACTTCCCATAACATCCCCTTTCTCTTTTCAAAATAGTTTCAACTTTTTAAACTTTCTCTCCTTTCTTTCAGTTCCTCTCCCCTTACGTTTCTCCTCTCTCCGCTGTTTCCATTATTTCAGCCTCAATTTGCCTTTGTAATTGTGATCTCAAAATAGTTGTTTATTCATTGGCTTCCATTTATTAAAACTATGGGTACAAAAACCTTTTTTTTATTGCTGGCATTTTAACCAATTGCCCCAAAAGGACCTGGTGGGCCCTGTGCTGTGTTAACTCTATGAGAAGCGCAAAATCTAGTAGGAAACAGGTTAAGTTCATTAAGGGTGAGTCCATGTGCAATGGAAATAAGAGTCCAAGGTAATGAAAATATAAAATGTTAATATTCTCCTCGTAAATGAAACAAGATACCAAGGTATACAGAGAGGGTTTGACAGAGAATATTAGCATGGAACTTTCATGCAAATATCAGCGCCCAGCCTTCTGTTTGCATGATTCAAATGCACACAGGATAGAGTAACATCTCATAGGGATGCGTTCACATACATGTGATGTTGTCCGTTGAGAAAGAGAAGGGCTTAGATCACATTTTGTACTTCGGAGATCATATTTATTTAAAGTTTGAAATCCATACTTTATGAAGAAACCAAATGTAGCACTCTTTATATATTTGATGAATATTCCCGAAATTAGACATAGTTATTAAATCTGAAAACTTTGCATCACAAACAGGAGGCTACAAGCTACAAGATAGTATGCGTAACTTGATTAAAAGCTAAATATCGACTTATCGCCCTTCTCACTCTCACCTGACGGATGTAATATACGTTGTACTAAATCAAACATCTTATTCAGGCTTGTTGTATCACCTGTACAAAGGAGGAGGATGTTCATTTTACAAAAATATAAAATATAATAGCATAGAACTTTCAGGCAAATATCATCACCATCACCATCCCCCTGTATGCCAAGTTCCAACACACTTTGTAACACATGTCTCAGTCTCTCAGACGTTAAAGGTGTTAATTTCACCCAACAAAACATCAAGTTGTATAATTTATCATCGATAATAATCCACTAATCTTTAACTAAATATTTACTTAACAGAAGCGCTAACTCAATTTAATCAGTGCTTTTAAACATACAGTTTTATGTTAATTGCATCAAATACAAGTGGCAAAATATATAATGTATATATTTCTGTATAATAACTGTATAATTGTATATTACTGTAGTAATATTGTCACATAATTATTTCAACGAATCTGAAATTATCTTGCATTATATGTATATTGTTATACTTCATTATTGTATATTCCGATACCCTATATGGGTCGTTGAGTAAATAATAAACTTTCAAACTTTCAAACTTTATCAAATTAGTGAATTGAAATCTGTAGAACTACCTATCTCAGCTCACTGAAAGACAAGTGACATTTCAGCTGCTTTTTAATCAATTTTCTTGAATTAATTTTTTATTCATAACTGATACAAAATCATATTCACAAACGGTGTATTTTCATTTCCCCTAGTTTCCCCCACGTAACAATGATACCTTTGAAATGCACAATATAAACCCTTCTCTCAATATGAACAATAGTTTACACAGCCGAGACACTCAAATAATAGAATGGAGCAAATTTTGTAAGATATTGCAATTCAGTCATTTTAGTAAATTCTAGTGTCAAACAGTCATCAATTTCTTACATGTATGCATTTCTGACAGATTTCGCTCAAGTTTTTACAAATTAAACACCCACTTATGAAAAAAACATTTGTTTGTTCTGTTATTCTTATTGTGAAAACTAAATTTCATAAGATATTGCAGTTTGATAATTTTTGTAAAGTTGGGCCAAACAGTCATGAATACATTTCTTATGTATTTGACTCGCACAAATTTTCACAGATTACACCTAAGATTCAGCTTAACAGCAATCTGCCAGGGAATCGTCGCCTCTAAAACCTCAACAATCTCCGAGCCCAAAATGATCCACATTGATCGCTCCCCACTCACTGTGCTCCTCTCGCTACCAGCTTGCAGGTGTGGGTTAGTATGACACCCAAGATCGCATCCAATGCCATCTTCAACTACACCATGTGCATGTCACCCTACAGCATATATGTGACTGGATATAGCAAAACCCTGTACTTGTCGGTACAAAATCAAAATTGTGATTTTCAAGCCACAAGAAAGACCTCATCACAAACTTTCATTTGCTATTTGCTGCCTTTTTCTAAAACAGGGCTCGACACTCGCACTGGCCCGCTGGCCCGGGGCCAGTGAAATTGCACTTCGGGCCAGCAAAAATGTATAAAAGTAATATTTTGGTGGCCCGATCTGGCAAGCAGATTTTCAACCCATCATTTACAAAATTAGACAAATCTTGTTTTCTTCCATATCATGCTTCATCTGTTCACACATGTTTGATCAGTAAAGAATGATATTTTGTATAGTAAAAAGTTTACTCATGAAATACAATTTTCGGGCGAGTAAATTTTTCTTTTGGGCCACCAGAAAGGGAAAAGAAATGATTTTATTGGCCCGACCGGGCCACTCACAAAAAAGGTGAGTGTGGAGGCCTGTCTAAAACATCAGACAATATTTGGCAAATATATATGATTGTTTCAATTTTACAAACATAAGTCTTTTACATACATGTACATTATAATGTAAAATGCAAAATTCTTCAAAACATGAATTACCGAAAGTGCAGGATTTTGCTATATGATGACAAAAATGGTACCCTGGGGTACCAAATGAAAATCCGCCATTTTGTTATTTATTTTTCAGGGCTGTACACTGGGGTACCAAAGAGTGTAAAATTATTTTCGTTATGCTTTATTTACGTTCAAAATGCTCTCTTTGCGGCCGGGGTAGCGTGCATACAAGCGCTGCATACACCAGCGGCGTCCATGATTGCTCTGCGGTACGGTTGTACTTCGGGTGGACACAAGAAGGCGCTACACAACGCGGGATACCGGGGGTACTGCGAGTGTCATCATATATCCAGTCACATGACTAACACATGGATCAGAATATAACAAAAATAGAAGCTTCAAGAAGACTCTCCTCGTACAGTGTTTTGCAACTATTTGTAAATCACGGCAGACGGTTACAATTTTCAAAGGACCATCATTTTATCATTAAATGATATAACTTAAAAAGACTTTTTGACAGTTTTACATTCTGCTTACTTCACAGAACACCAGCCAGTGCTCGGCAGGCCACTGATTTAAAACACTGCTCATAGTATTACATTCATTATATATGTTTCAATTTATGAAAACAGAATTTCTTCTCATTCAAGTCATTGAAAAGCATTCTAAAACATTAATTGATCAATAAAAACAAATAATAGCAATCAAAATGTCCACCCATCTACACTGTATACATGTCGATCACACAAAAATAACCCAAACATACTATGTATTGCATGCAGCGAATAATTTTCCTCCTCAAATTTGATTAGCAATTTCAGCCGATGGATAAATATTTCAAATGAAATTTTATACACTTCTATGGAAGAAAACTGCTACACAAAAGATATTTTGTATATAGCAGTCATGCAAAAATGCATAGCAAATTGCGATGCGATACCAGGAAAATTATTCCCTGTATACAGTACAAATTCACTTTTTTTTATTTTAATGACACTTTGAAGGTGGCAGATACTGACAATCAGAAAGGTCGCACCATCCAGCAAACACTAATCAGTGTCCGTGATACTCAGTACCTAGCACATTTCATGCACCACCACCTCTCAACCATGGTCATTAGCAACTGGCAAAAAAAAGAGACTGGGATAATTGAAAACAAAATCTCTTTTCTTTTTTTCGTTCACCACGTTACAAGCTGATGAATTTGAAGGTTATGCCTACAAAATATGTAAAATTGTCAACATTGAAATGAAACATCAAACCTAAATTTGTTGACTTAATATTTAGAATACAATGTATTTACCAACAAATATATAATTTACAAAACAGATGATTTGTTGTAATGCAACCACAATTCTGATTTATAGCGATGATACCAAGGGACTTCTGAAAGAGCTAATAGAAAATTCATGGAAGAACAAGAAATATTCAAGCTTCTGCCATGTATGTACACTAAGTATAGATTCTACATTTAAGTTATTTCATTCCTAATTGGAAATCCTAATATGATATGATTACAATTTAACAAATGGCTTTCTTACAGAGGCATAGCGAAGGGGTGTCCTGTTATCACCATCCTTCATAGAGAAATTTATTTTTGTTGTTGGCAGAAGCTACATCCATCAATGAAACAAATACATATGTAGAACATGATTGAAAAATAATACCTTGTACTTCTTGCTCATTAATGGCTTGAAACACCAAAAACTAATAATATTCATAAATATGCAAATTAGGGGCAGCCATCTTGGATTTCAGGTTGTTGCCCATATGGCAGATGCAAATGAGCACCGGAAATTAATTCCTTACCCCAAAACACCTTTAAATAATAGTTTTCATTATGTTTGCACTATTCCTAGATAGCAAATGACCTCTGACCTTATTTCAGAAATATGCAAATTAGCTAATTATCTTTATAATGCTTATAAAAAAAAAAATTGCTCAATGTTGCTGAGGTGGCAACAAGGCTGAATTTTCTCTAGAAACCATTTAGAACATGAATAGTAGGAAAAACATTGGACATAAAATACACATTTCTAGGCCCTAGAGATGTCTACTGGACTATATGCTGCGGCGTACTACTTGATAAGAAGGTTTATAAGCGTGAATGTCTGGTATCATGAAATCACAATATCTCTCTGTAATAATATTGGAGCCCTGAATGATACCAGCATGTTTTCACTGATTTGTTTTATTCCTCACTCACAAAAAAGCAATTGCTAATTGGATTCATGAAATATGTCCACAAGTTATAATTTGCTGGTAGCTAATACATATTTATTGTTGTCATTGTTTAAACCGTGGAAGAACAGAAACGGGTGACAAATTGCCAATTGATCTGAAATAAAATCTCATAACAAAATGCAATGCAATTTCACAAATTATAAATAATGTGAACAAATACTAAAATCAGTGGCACAACTGCAATTCTGATTTATATGTAATTGCAAACAAGTAATATATTTACTACGAGTTCAAAAAATACACTAAAACAAATAATATTAGAGTAAATCAATAAACACACACATGTATTAGGAAAGGTGACTTGTAACCGCTGTTGGCTTACCTTTCACTATCTATGGCTACTAATGGCTGTTCACTAGGCTCTCTATCTAAGGCTGAAGCTTTCCATGGTACTGCTAGTCTCTCTCTGGTCACTAGAATTGACCGTCGTCCAGGCTGTGTGTCGACCGGCGATGGAGAGTTGAGGATTGGTCTATGGTGAGGGTTCCGAACAGCCTCCCTCTGTTTTTCTGCATTAAAATAAAAAAATTATTATAAAAGGTGAATATCATATCAAAAAGTTTATTTTTAAAAAGTCAACTTTATGAGTCATTCTGGTCACTGGAATGGCCCATTGTGGCTGTATATTGACCAGTGATGGAGAGTTGATTATTGGTCTATGGTGTGGGTTACGAGCCGCCTCCCGCTGTTTTTCTGCATTCAGAAAAGAATGACTTAAGGGACAAATAAAATTGTTTTTAAAATGCTAAACTTTTAGAAAAGGTAAGTCACTATTACTAGTCTCTCCTTGGTCACTAGAATTGGCCGCCGAGGCTGTGTGTCCACTAGCGATGGAGAGTTCATGATTGGTCTATGGTGGGGTTTCCGAACAGCCCCCTCTGTTTTTCTGCATTCAGGAAATTTAAAAAATATCAAAATATATACCATTATAAGTGATCTAGTTATCTGATGAGACTAAAACTGACCATCACTATTCATACTGGTCACTATTATTGTCTACGGAGGCTGTGCATCCATTAGCAGTGGAGAGTTGATGATTGGTTAATGGTCACAGTTCTAAACCACCTCCCTCTATTTTTCTGCAATCGAGAATGATAAAGGATATGAACAGAAAAAACAAACATTATAATTGATCTAGTTATCTGATTAGAAAAAGAAGTGACCATCACTTTTCATTCCTGTCACTTGTATTGACCGTCGTCGAGGCTGTATGTCCACCAGCAATTGAGAGTTGATGATTTGTCTATGGTTGGGGGTTTATGTGAACGAGCTTCTTGAGCCCATGAGCGCTTGGAAGGAATTCTCCCCAGGGAGTGGAGATGGTGCACACAATGTGTGCTGGTTTGCATTGTATCCTATGACCGGAGTAATAATACAATTGTAAAGCGCTCAGAGATGATTATCAATCGTGATAGGCGCTATAAATAGTGTATATTATTATTATTATTATTATTATTCAAACTGCCTCCCTCTGTTTTTCTCTGTTTTTCTGCAATCAAGAAAGGTCAAAATATGAACAGATGCAGAATTATCTTATATTTATATTCATTACTCTTGTCAACATGTATGCGCCACTGGACAAAAAAGATATAAGAATTGAATGATTTCTACGCTACATCTATACTAACTTTCTTCCTGGAATGAAAGATGAAAGAAAGAGAAAAACAATCATGAACTCCCTATCAAATCACATTCCCGGAAAGACAATAAATAGTAATATCAACAGTGAATATTTTCTTCATACGAACTGCGCCCACGGGGTGTAAGTCAATGCCCTCCATCATTAGAAACCATCTCTACGATCTTTATGAATGCATCCTATACCGACCAGCACACATAGACACATATTGAGTGTTGAAGTTTTAATTGAGCTTTGATATACAGTACCTGTATTTACAATCTCATCTTTCTTTTCACGTCACAAAAATCTCTCTGTTTAACTTTATTGTACCTTTAATAGGCATTTTACATGATATATAGATGTATACTATACAAATAAATATTTATGCTTTTACATCTTTTGTTCATAAAGTGAGTCAAATTAAAGGGATCTAGTAACTTTGTTGACATATGCAAAAATTGATGAACAGTTGATGCAATGTATATTGTTGTTATCTTATATGTCCACAGGGCATTGTGTGAAAATTTCAAGTCAAATGGACATTGTATGGCCAAGTAATGAGCGAAAATGCAAAGTGATATTCAGTAACTTACTGCACTCACTTTGTACACGGAAGAAAAACTCGCCCAGAGTTTTTCTTATCTGAATACTTCAATCATACATATCTTTGTAACGAAAGGGAAATTTGAAAAACCGAAACCTGTCCCGTGATTTTATTGTTAATACGAATACAACAAGGTATAAGGGAACCGCTAGAATTAAAATTTTATTTTGAGGATTTGGACAATGTTACTAAGTCCCTTTAAACTCCCGCGCATACATTTAAAATGTATACATATGTAAGATGAGTACAAGAGAGACAGACAAACTGTATACAAATTTGAAATGTTCATGAGGCAAAAAGTCAACGTCAACAAGAAAGTTACGTCATTATATTTTAGTCTTTGTAGAATTAAATCACTTATTTATAGGCATTTTGACTTCATGATTTCAAATGTTCACACTATAAGTTGACAAGATTAGTAAGGGCATATACATGTAGTGCAAGGCCTAGAGCTCGACATGTTCTTATTGCATTCGAACAGAAGAAACAAACCAATACTTTGCCTTTCCTTGCATGTTAAAACTAGCAACGCTCTCTATTAAAACAAGAAGAATGGGGATCTGGCAGTTTGAATGAATTTACGCCTTTATGTACAGACCCATCCATCTGATCTGCTACGTCCTAGTAAGCTTTTAAAGGGGCATTCCCTCTTTTGCAAGCCAAAAATAATTTTTAAAAATAAGTTGCCATATTAACCTCAAATATCACAGATCATGATTTTTAAAATTTATTCTGAAAAGATTAGGACTTGACAATGTGATGCAGGTCAGTGGTCGCATCTGTTTATATGCTATCTGGCAAATATGTGACAGGGCCTTATAGCCTTGCGAAGGCAATAATGGAAATGAGCTCTTACAAATGTGTAGAGCTTTGCCATATACACGTTATCCATTCAATCATTTATATTCCCATGAAATCAATTCCAAGAATTCAGGCCCCACATTCATAAAAAAAAACCTAGCTTAGTTCGTTGCTAAGTGTATAGTATTTTAGATGTGCAGTTTATCGAGCAACGGACAGTTTTCCTAGTCCCCAACAAGGGTTAGCTGGGTAAGCCTTAATAGGTAGGCACTAAGTTAACCCTAGTTAGCAGCTAAAAGATCTTGTGTTTAGTTCTTAGTCACGTCATCCAAACTATACTTAGCAAAGAACTAAGCTAGCAGGCTGCTATGAATATGGGGCCAGGTACTGTCTGTCATATACCAAGAAAGATTCTACCCAGGAATAATACATGAAATCTAACATGATCCCCTACCCTGTTAGGCATATAAAGACATAATTCATAACAACAAAAAATGTTTTGTTCAGTACAATTGTTCCTTCTTAAAAATGAATAATCTATAATTAGAATAATCTAATATTATAGCTGCCAACAAGTAACTTTACACTCTACTGCCTTTCTATTGACTAACCCTAACCTTAACCCTAACCTACACACATTTTAATGTGTACTGTATTTAAGCTTAATATTTTGTAATTGTGTTATTTTGTATTTACATACAGTTAGTGTTAATTAAACTGAAACTTAACAACAGTGCAGGAACTAATTTCTAATTTTAGGGGGCTACTTTTTCAATCTGATGGAAATCACAAAATAATTCACATAATACCTTAATTGTAGGGGCTACCTACTGATTTCAGGGGGCTATTTTTAAAATTAAGGGGCAAAATCGCCCTCAGCCGCCGGGTTCTTATAGGCAACTTAAAGTAGATTGCCAAATCTAGTACCGTAAATACCGGCGTAATCGCCGCATACTTTTTTGTCGAAAAAAACCTGCAAAGTCGGGGTGCGGCGTGTACGCGGAGATAGTCAAAATGTCACTCTTGACTGGCCTCAAAACAACACATTTCAGCAGGTGTGGGACTATTGGTTGTATTGCACTGTATTGTATTGCGTGATAAAACATTATATAGCCAAATTGTCTATGTTTACCCTGGCCTAGAATGGTTTCTCACCTTTTTTTGCTGATATTTGCGAAATCTGATACGTTTTTAACTTCAAAGTTACGAAACAAATGCACACTGCCAGCGCCGCGCTCGCCTAGCTGTCATCGCTCTAGCTACGTGCGTTATGAATGCATTGCATTTGCACGTACATGATACATCACATTAGCTGGTTCTCTGTAGTACAGTGCAGTACAGTAGGGTTAGGTTTGGACATTTTGATCGAGATGGTAAGCTACTGTAGCATACAGTGCTACCATAGTATAGTGGCAGTTTTGTCAAGATTATTTTTTGTCGCCAGTTTTCCTAGCGCACTTTTCTCCCACATTTTTTTTGTTTTCAATTTCAATGCCCAAAGTCAGCATGCGGCGTTTACGCGGATGCGTGATTGCGCCGGTATTTACGGTAGTACATTTCAAATGTACAGATATGATAATGGAAACTGGAGAATAATTTCTCTTCACGGAAAATTGTTAAGATTGTTTCCAACCGTAACCCATTGAGGATTATAGCTACAGATTCATGTATTTCAGCCTGCTGCAGAACTATACAAATTGTGTGTTACAAATTGTATCCCCCCAAAGGATAATGTTTAGACTTGTATGTATTGTACGAGACACCTGCAGGAAATGTATAGACCTACATACACAGCACTGGCGTAGCTATGGGCGGGGAGTTTTTTTTTTGGGGGGGGGGGGGGGTGGGCTATGAGGGGGCAGTACAAACCAGCAAATAAAATCATAGGGGGTAAACATGCTAAAAACCTTAATACAAAAAGTATGCACCCCAAATAATTCTCGAACCACCTCCCCCCTCCCCCCTCTCCCCCCACCCCCCCCCCCTCACCTAAATAAGTCACGACCATTGCTATGTCAAGTGTTGTACATATACAGTATCTATATGCAGTCACCAATAATTGACAAGTTACCAATGGAGGCAGGTGCTCTATTTGTTGGGGGGAATCAGCATGGACTAGCTTGAATGGCACCAGGGAATCAAATTGTTAATTCAACGATAGAATAATGCTAGATATTATATACCGTTTTTCTTTTTGAACACAGTCAGAAAAGTAAAGTAATGATTTCTCCAATTCTAATGGTCTGAAACCAGAATCTGGTGGTCCCCCCAAAAAGAGAAACATAAAACATGCATCCTTTCTTTAAAAGGGATCTAGTAACTTTGTTGGCATGTGCAAAAAGTGATGAATGGTTGATTCAATGTATATTGTTGTTATCTGATATGTTCACTGGGTATTGTGTGAAAATTCCAAGTTAAATGGACCGTTATATGGCCCGAGTAATGAGCAAAAATGCAAAGTGATGTTACACTAACTCAGTGCACTGACTTTGTACACGGTTTCGACAATCCAGTGGATCGTTTAACATTTGAACACTTCAATCGTAAATATCTTTTTAATGAAAGGGAAATTTGAAAAAACCGAAACTGGTCCCCATGATTTTTTTTTTAATACGAACACAACAAGGTATGAGAGAACCGCTAGAATTTCCAATTGGATTTTGAGGATTTGGACAATGTTACTAAGTCCCTTTAAAAGTCTAATATTATTGGACTTTCTTAATCATTACAAGGAAACTGTCTTTATACACAGTGGTCAATGCTACTAGAGCAGGTTTGACTGTCAATTTCTATCACAAAACAACATAAGAAGCTTTCAAATAGTTAAGTAGATTTATCCACTATGTACATGTATGTGATGAGTTCACCGTGACAGTCAATCATAACTCAGTGCAGCTGAAGACGTGAATGTATTACATATAGACGACCAGGTTGTCCTAGAGGATAAGTTAGTCTACAATCTTTCCCCAAAAAACCCCTGAAGTTAGCTTCATTCAAATAGTCAAGTAGCTGAAATCTCAGGATTAATTACATGAATTTATTGGGCGAGTTTACTATGATGGTCAATCAAAACTCACTGCAGCTGAAGATGTGAATGTATTAATTATAGATGACCACACTCTGTCCTAGAGGATTAGTTAGTCTACAATCTTTCATAGAAAAGCTGAAGTTACTTTTCAAATAGTTAGGTTTCTGAAACCTTTCCTGGATTCATCCAGTATTTATGAGGTGTGAATTTGCCATGATGGTCAATCAAAACCCAATGCAGGTGAAGATGTGCATGTGTTCAATAAATATGACTAAGCACCATCCTAGAGGATGAGTTAGTCTACAATCTTTCAAAGAAAAACTGAAGTTAGCTTTCAAATAGTTCAGGTGCTGAAACGTCTCCTGGATTAATTCATTATTTATGGGGTGAATTTACCATCAAGTCCCAATGCAGTGGAAGATGTGAATCCAGGAGGATTACATGTAGATAGTCTACAATATCAGACCCTAGGGATAATTCAGAAGTCACTACAGCATAAGATGTGAATGTATTAAAAATGAACTGGCTATGTCCTGGAGAAAAACTTAGTCTCCAAGCTCAGACCCTTGGGGGTAATTACAACACATGGCTGTGGTAGATGTGACTCTATTATAAACGGACCTGCCCTGTCTACTGCAAGTACTGCAAGTCTCAAGAGCCAATCAAGACCAGCTGCAGTGGAAACTGTGAATGCATTATGAATGCACATGCCAAGAACTATACCAACGCAATCTTTCACAACTTGCTTCATGCTTCAGATGCAGAGGATGTCATTGCAAAATGATGGAAGATGCAAACATCATATTATAAATGGCTTGGCTCTGTCCTAGATAGTTAGTTAGTCTACAGCCCTAGACCCTAGGGATTAATCCTAACTCATGGCTAAGGTAAATGTGAATGTATTATAACAGACTGGTTAATCAGACTAGCTGCAGTGGACTGGAAACTGTGAATGCATTATGCAGGGCTCGACACTCGCACTGGCTCGCTGACCCGGGGCCAGTGAAATTGCACTTCGGGCCAGCAAAAATGTATAAAAATAATATTTTGGTAGCCCGATCGGGCAAGCAGATTTTCAACCTGTCATTGACAAAATGAGAAAAATCTTGTTTTCTTCCATGTTAAGCTTCATCTATAATCACAGGTTTGATCAGGAACGGGGGAGAAATTATTTCACTTGCCGGGCCACTGACAAAAAATGTAAGTGTGGAGCCCTGCATTATGAATAGACTTGCCAAGAACTACACAAACACAATCTTTCATGTTGCTTCATGCTTCAGATGCAGAGGATGTGAATGCATGATGAATGAACTTGGGCTGTCATTGGGGTACACACAGGTATGCCTTCAGACTAGCTGCAGTGGAAAATATGAACGTGTTATGAACAGACTTGCCTAGAACTATGAAAGGATATCTTGCTTCATACTCAAGATGTATGCTAATTATGCATACTGAATGGACTTGTCCTATCATTGAGGTTCAAATAGGTATGCATTATATTGTACAGACGGAGGGCTCTCATGTAAAGTAGTTATACCGAATGAGACTACCTTCATAAAAAGATGCAATTAATAAAATAAATTTCTTAGGGAGGGTGTTCATTTAATACATAGAGAACATAAGGAATTCACTAATTTGCTAGGCTGAGAAATGTACTTGTCTCTAATTCAAGTCGAGTTTTATACTTTTATTTTGGTAAAAGTAAAATACTTTTAAAAAGAGATTATGACATCACAATTTTAGAGAAAATTTAATTAATTGAATCCCAATAACGGTTCAATATTTACTTTTATTTAAACAAAGAAAGTAAAAAATGCCTTAGTATTACAACTTAAGTATCAAATTACATTCCCTCCCTGATACCTAAGTATGGTAAAAACATGTTCAGCACTTCAGCTGAAGATGTGAAGATAGTCAACACATTTGTGTGACTTCTTTATTTATAAGCGACTATAGGAAGCTTGTCTAACACCTGTATGTTTACTTCACAGTCAAATATGTATGAATAATACCAGGAAACGTCACTTTGCCATTTTGTAATCATTCTCTTTTATTGCCTAAATATGTCACAAAATGAAAAACAAGATTAAAGGGACTTAGTAACATTGTCCAAATCCTCAAAATAAAATTACTATTCTAGCGGTTCCCTCATACCTTGTTGTATTCGTATTAACAATAAAATCATGGGACCGGTTTTGTTTTTTCAAATTTCCCTTTCGTTACAGAGATATGTACGATCGAAGTATTCAGATAAGAAAAACTCCCCCAGAGTTTTGAAACCGTGTACAAAGTGAGTGCAGTGAGTTAGTGAATATCACTTTGCATTTTTGCTCATTACTTGGCCATGCAATGTCCATTTAACTTGAAATTTTCACACAATACCCTGTGGACATGTGAGATAACAACAATTACATTGCATCAACCCTTCATCACTTTTTGCAAATGTCAACAAAGTTACTAGATCCCTTTAAGGGTGGGAGAGTGCATTGGTACTACTCTTTATTTGCTTTAGAATATCAATGATTGGTCAAAATTTACATATGAACAAGAAAGATGATGAAATAATAAGCAGGCAACATAAAATGGAGAAGAACATTAAAACATATAGTATAGAAAAATATGAATGTGTAGAAGAAGAAGATGTAACAGAAGACAAGACATAAAAAAAGAGAAAGGGGTAGAAAATGAAGAGAAAATAAGATGTAAAATAGTAATAAATATAATAATAATAATAATAACACAGTTTTTATATAGCGCATATCACATTGCAAATGCACGTCCCTATGCGCTGTATTACCCTGGTCGTTACTGGTACAGTTCAAACCTGCACAATTATCTTGCGCACCATCTCAACTCCCTGGGGAGCATACTAGCCAATGGCAGCCATTTGATAGCGCCCAGGCTAAAATAGTAATATCTGGTAAAGATGAATGGAAAGAATGGCTAGAACGAATGAAACTTGCATTGAAAATTACAAGATGAGAAAGGGAAATAAGGAGGAAGAGGAAGAATAATGATCACATTCAAGGGATAAATTGGCATTAAGAAATCTCATTAGTGCATGCTTCTGAAGCTTTATCCTGCCAGGCAATATTAATGCCTTCATTTTCAGCTCTGGCTTTAAATCACCTTCACTCATAAAAGAGAGTAAGAAATCATTAAATGTGGTAAACGAGCCTCTGCGTTTATAAGCGTGTGTCTCGAAGAAAACCCATTAATGGCTTAACGGCTACCTCAATCTCACATCGTTATCCCGCACAGCTTCAAATCTAGCTCATACATTACTTGAATACATTAAGCAAGAAGTATAAAGCTTGGAGCTTTGGAATCCATTCTTCAATAATAAAAAGAGTATGATAAATAATTAAAGGGAAAAGATTCATGTTGTTGGATACTTTGTTGATACTTTATCTCATTATGCTTCAATTTGTATATTTAAAGGCAATATATTGAGGTAAATTCAGTACAAAGATAGGAATTATGAAAACCATTCTTGTATTAAAAAATAATTATAGGAAAAAGATGAATGATGTACAATACTTCTGCATGTTATGTCATTATGTCTAGTTCCATTTTAATAACGCTTTAAGCAAATATTCAGCTAAAATGTTAAATATGCATTCAAGCAGTAAAAAAGCTTGAAACTTTGGAGAACATTCTTGTATTTAAAAAAAAATGAAATAATTCTGAGGAGAAGAATGAATAATGCAAGATCCACTGGACTAGAATATCATTCTGCTGATAATATCTTTAGCTACCATAAGAAAGGCATCTGAAGCTAGAATCAGGGAGTGAAAGATGAGATGAATTGCATGATTAACTTAATGGGTCTCCTAAACCTATGATGGTGCGCACACATTCTCAAACTGGGATTTACAGAGTGGATTACCATAATAAAATACTGTAGTCCACTAAGGAGGTTAAAGTACGGAGAACTCACAATGCAAAATATTCTTAATAAATGCATAAATTATAGCTAATCTTTTTTTTTTTATATCACAACTTTCCAAAAACAATAATAATTGGATTTCATCTTTTTAAGTGTGTAGAGAACTTTTATCAATAATAATTTACCTTTTCAAATATTTCATAAAGTTCTAGTTTCATCTTCATGATGAAGTTAATAATGAAGCTTAAAGGGGACCACCAGGCAAAGAACAACACATACTTATATGTTTTGGTACCGTTTTGTGATATCAAATAGATACCCAACATTTTGCAAAGGGTTATGTAATTCATAAACTATGCAATTAATTACCACCACTTACGGAACCATCATTATTTCATGGTTCCGTACGCGCCAAACATTTGCTAGTGAGCCAATTCTATTCACGTGTACGTTTGGAGACAATAGAATCCCGGACGATTCGTTCGCTCTGGACAAAGGTAGTCTTCGTACATGCAGACCCATGAACGCATGCTTTAGTGGTGATGCATGTTCCAATTATTTTTTTCTTTCTGGAAACATATTTTTCTGAACTTATTGATGGAATGGACTACTAATGGCCCGGTCAGATATCAACGGATAGCGGAAACGAATGCCCAACGAATAGAAAATTTGCAAAATGAAATTATCCGGTGATGAAAGTCGTCTCCATTGCTTTATGTACAAAACATAGAACAACGTACATCACCGGACAAGGAACGGACAAGAAACGCATACGAACGGAGACGAACGGATGGAAAATTTAGCTCTCCGTTTGACGTCCATTTACGCAATCCGTTGAGATGTGACCGGGCTATGAAGATGTTACCTTTCATTTATAAGAATATTATTTTTGGGTGGTGGTACCCTTTAAATGGAACTCCACTTCTGTAAGCTACATTGCCTAAACTTAGACCCATTTTATCTACATTTGCTCGACACTCCTCAATCCCAACTGCTCTTCAGCATTCCCTCAGTTTCATTAGAATACAGCAGAACAAAGAAGTGGGCTTGAATAAATTAAAGTTATTTGAAATTCTAGAGCAGAAAAGGGGAAAAACAAATAATTATGATATAAAGCAGATGAAAGAAAAAGGCTTGCATACAGGATGGATTGGTAAGAACTTAAGAAGTAAATGGACTTGAGTATTTGGATAACCAAATGGAGAGGGATGAACGGGGGAGTTTTGCAGATTGATCACTCAATCTATTAGACTAATTCCTTCCACACGTCTGTTTTCCATCGGAACTAGGGTATGAAAAATAAATTGGAGTGTTTTATTTGAGATCCAGCGGAGTGGTGATGGAAGCGTTGAGAGGATGAACGGAAATGAATATCATATATATGGAGATATACAGTTGGGGAGAGAAATGGGATTGAATAAATGCAATTTATTGGAGATTGAGCGGAAAGGAGAAAGTGGGCTCGAGTATTTGGATAACCTCGTAGACCAAGAGAGATGGATGGATGAATGGATCTAGGCTTTACGGGCTGATCACCGGATTCTGCCGATGCCTACTCACGAGTTTTGCAGACGCCCCCTTTTTTTTCGAGCGAGGCCATGGTTTATTGTACACCCCAAGCGTGATTACCAACACAATCTAAAATTCAGTAGCTCCCTCCTCAGGACTTTGGGAGTATTAACCCTTTAAATGCAAAAAAATGACTTGATTATTGAGTTATAACACAACTAATGTGTTTATGATACCGACACGCTAAAATGAGTGAAGGAAAAATACATCACCAACATTTAATGTTTTTCATTGGACCATTTCCACTTCCGACACTGTGATCCAATTTATTATGTGGCTGTCTTGCCATTAAAGGGAAATGTTTAAATTGTGTGAGTGTGGGTGTAGAACCCATGGACATAAATACAATTTAAATCCTTAGCTGCTTAATACAAAGACTGATCGATATACAATCCTACCACACCCTCCCTATCCACCAGATACTTTAAAGGGGAATTCCACCATATATATATCTACAGCCATGGTAGAGTCTTACACTGTATATCTTGTTTAAGACCTTATACTTCAAAAGGTTATACATATTTTTTCCTCCAAATTTATTTATTTTTGTGAGTGTTTTTATTGGTTTTGAATCCATGTGAAAGTACATTTACTTTAGTAAGGACTTAAAAATAAGAAGCCCACAAAAATAAGCATATTTATAAGAGCTCTGTTAATTTGCATTGACTTCAGTACAAAACAAACTTTAGATAGCAAATTATATCAGGCTTCAAATGTAGCCCTTGATTTCATTTTTCCTCTGCGTTGATTTGCATCATGATAATTCAGATGACATTGACAGATGGTACAAATTGTAAATCAAGGAGAAAATTAAATGAGCAATGAATTCATATATAACCTAATCTTGGAAACCTTGAAGACTTGAAGAGGCATGGTCACTCAGGATGTATACTAAAGAGGGACTTCACCTTGCACGTCAACAGGACTGAATAATTATGATGATGTCATGTTTGAAAATTGAGCATGCGCAACATAATTTCTCACATTCACAAGGGAAAACAAAATTCTAGCATTGTTTCATCTTTCTATCTCTAGATATATGTGCCTCTGGTTAACCATCTGTATTATGATAATTTAGATCACAGTGACAAATGGTACAAATTGCAAATCAAGGAGAAAATGCAATGAGCAATGAATGCATGTAACCTGATCGTGGGACCCCCGAAGACTTGAAGAAGCATATCACTTGGGATGTAAATAGGGACTTCACCATCGCATATCAACGAGACTGAATAATGATGATGTCATGTTTGAAAATTGAGCATGCGCAACATCATTTTTCACATTCAAAAGGAAAAAATAATTTCTAGCATTGTTTCATCTATCTATCTCTAGATATATATGTTCCTCTGGTTAACCATCTGTATTATGATAATTCAAATCAGTGACAAATGGTACAAAGTATAAATCAAGGAGAAAATAGAATGAGCAATGAATTCAAGTAACCTGATCTTGGGACCCTGAAGACTTGAAGTGGGATGGTCAATCGGGATGTATACTAAATAGGGACTTCACCATCGCACATCTACTATATGTATGTAGACCGAGAATGATTGAGTTGATGTCATGTTTGAAACGGGTAGGCATGGGCAACATCATCTCTTTACCATCCATTTACTGTCTGACTATTAAAGTTCAACACAACTTTTCTAAACCTTGGAATCCACTGCATTCTTGAATCAGGCAGTAGATGTGAAAGAAGTTGTGGCGCTTTCACAAACACCAGTGATACATTCTGGGGAATTCAGACGATTTACCCCCTGAAATGCCAAAAAGAGCCAACATACAAAAACCTTGTGAATTCTTAAAGAGTTCACTGTAAAACGAGTGCTAGAGATGTTAATGATGCAGGCTGGCTTGAAAAGTCGCCTCTGGAAAATAGAAATCAAAATTGTTCTTTGGTGCATATCAGCTTAAAAACGTGACGTCAGCATTCACTGTCCTGAAAGATGACGTGAATTTGAAAAGTCCCTTTATTATCGACATGCATGCACCATGAATGAATTATAACTAGAACCCTATCTCCTTTCCTTATTAAATCAATGAATAGAGGACCAATAGAGGGAGTAAGGGGGAACAATCAGATTGCATTTCAATTAGTTTAGTTCCCAAGTCTAGAATGCAGTTAGATTTGCAAAAAATGTGCAATCCGATACAGTCAGATGCAAAATGAATTCAATCTGTAATGATAATTTTAAATTAGTAACCGTATATACTGTACAACGCAGTGCAATTAGCATGTAATAAACAAGTGGAACCAGAAGTCACTACAAACCAATGGTTTTAAGATGACTTAAGACCAGTGGCATAGTGTGTTCGGACTGTTAATTTTATTTGTATTTATTTCTTTATTTTTTTTGTTGGGGGGGGGGGGGGGGGGGGGGCGCTCATGAATTATTGGGAGGCACACTTTCCAAAAAGAAATTACCCCTATATATGATTTGTATTGTTTTTTGTCAAATTATGGGAAGGACAGGCATCTGCCCGACAGAGCAACAACTAATGTTTGCAATCAATTTTGACAAATGAATAAAAGGGCTCTAGCTTCTTAACAGTATGGCTCTTCCTGAAAATGCATAACGTTTTAATTATTAAGTATATATCACGGAACAGGTCGATGCACCAGCCTGGTGTCATGCCCCTGCTCTTTGTTCTTTAAATAATTCAGTGAAGAGTGGAGTCCATTGGGACCTTTACCTATTACATATAGATAACACCAGTGTCAATGAGTTGAACAGGCATATGACCCAACTTCCCAGGGGCAACCCAAGGTGTGTGTACTTTCATTTTTCCAGCTCTCTTTTTTTTCTTTTGTACACAT
This sequence comes from Echinarachnius parma, assembly GCA_037951105.1. NCBI lineage: Eukaryota > Metazoa > Echinodermata > Echinoidea > Clypeasteroida > Echinarachniidae > Echinarachnius > Echinarachnius parma. Next base: position 21,226 of record JBAMJV010003909.1, on the reverse strand, counting down.
GATCTATCCCTAGAACAACAATATCCATCTACATCTCTTTTTCCACTACCTGCTATTTCTATCCACCCACCTACACATCCATCCATCCATCCATCCATCCATCCATCCATCCATCCATCCATCCATCCATCCATCCATCCATCCATCCATCCATCCATCCATCCATCCATCCATCCATCCATCCATCCATCCATCCATCCATCCATCCATCCATCCATCCATCCATCCATCCATCCATCCATCCATCCATCCATCCATCCATCCATCCATCCATCCATCCATCCATCCATCCATCCATCCATCCATCCATCCATCCATCCATCCATCCATCCATCCATCCATCCATCCATCCATCCATCCATTCATATATCTATCTATCTATCTATCCATTCAGCCAGCCAGCCAGCCAGCAAGTCATCCATCCATCATTCATCTATCCATCCATCTAGCCATTTATTCATTGATAATTTCATTCATCCATCATCCAATCCATCCATCCACTCGTCACTCCCTTGATTCATCCATCCATCCATCCATTGTATTTAAGGCTGAGTCATGTCGGTAATTGTCGGAACCGGGTCCCGATAAACTTTTACCGGTCGGGAACCGGTATCCCGATAAATTTTTACCCTCGAAACTCGACCGGTAAAATCACGCAATCGTGCACGCATCGGCAAAAATGCACTGTATGGGGCTTATATTGCTCTTTTTATATGCAAATAACATTATAAATACCGAGGCTTTTATGGATTTACATATCAATCTTTACGGGAAAATAGTTACAGACTATCCAGAATTAACTCAGTTTCGAATGAAAGGTACTTTTTTTCGAAGTAAATTGGACCTAGAAATCGATCGTTTGTTCACCATTGCCCATCGCAACACGGTTCACAGAAACTTAGCCCGCTAGTCGGGCGGGGGAAACATCACATGTACGATCGCTTGTGACAGTGAGCCACTGCATGCCATTAAAAAGTGGCTATAAATTAGCCTTTTCGCAATCAACACCATTTTGATATTCTACTTACATGATTTCGAATGGCGTTTGACAGCCGAACAGAAAAAAAAGAGCCCCGAAACAATGAAAACAACTACTCAAAACATCGATAAAAAACGACTACATCACTCCAATTCGCTCGTATACCCTGTGTGCAAGTTACGGGGTCTCTTTTCTTGCGCAAGATCCATCCGCCGGGGACTTCCCCAATTCCTGGCGGATGGATCTTGCCGATAGAGGGCGGACTGGAACATAGTCCCGTAACTTGCACACAGGGTATACGAGCGAATATAATGGGAGCGATGTAGTCGTTTTTTATCGATGTTTTGAGTAGTTGTTTTCATTGTTTTGGGGCTCATTTTTGTTTCTGTTCGGCTGTCAAACGCCATGAAATCATGTAAGTAGAATATCAAAACATTTTTAAATGGTGCAAATGACCAAAAAACGTATTTTGAGCCACTTTTTGAATGCACTGGCTCATCAGCTGGATCATACAAAGATCCATCAGACAACTCCCCTGGAGTATCGGACTAACATTGTGTGCACATCCGCCGACAATATCGTTCAAATGACTAGCAATTTTGCGCTTCCTGTTCAATTTCTGACTGTCAAATGAAGTAATGAACCAAGAATTTCTCGAAAATAACCACTCTTTAAAGTAAATGATATCAATTGCCCCGTTTTTATTTGAATTCCGCTACATTATTGTGATAATCTTAATTTCTTTTTTAACATTTTATTTTTTTAATTTTTTTTTCGGGGCACTGTTTCCCGATATACCGAACCGGGTCCCGATTGAAACGGTCGGTAACCGGTGTGATCGACCGAACCGACTCAGCCTTAATTGTATTTGAATTTGTCTCCGAGCCACCAAATATAACTTGCTGATAAGACCACAGGGAACCCAAAATAATTCTAGCATTGTTTAAAACTAACTTTCTAGCACTTATAATAAAACCAGCTCAAAACTGCCATTAATTATTTGTGCAACTTAGATTAAACTTATCCCTCTCATAAGCTCCAAAGCCACAAGTTAAAGGTAACGTTGAGTATTGGTCAAACTTAACTTTAGTAACCAAAACCTGCACGATTACGGTACAAACTAATAGCTATAACTTCACCATGCTCGAAAAGTATACACAATTACAAAGTAAAACCCCTGTTCTCATTCAAAAAGAGCCGTTACAACTCAAGTGTCAAATTAACTCTAGAGAGAAGCGCTAGCATTCTAGGTCCTCCTAATACGGGACTGTAATGCGCGGTAATAGTTACCGTGCATATTCATGTGTATCGCAAGTGCGGAGTCGCGCTAACACATGGAGAGAAGTCGAGGAGGCGCATATATCACTGATTTTTTGCGGAATGGAGGGGAAAATCATAATTTTAATCCACCCGATAGTTGGATCACATAATGGAGAGTGAATTGGTGGTAAGTACCGTATCATATGTACAGTTTTAAGCACAATTAGCGTGCTTACAAATATTAATTTTCAGTCCCGTATAAAGAGGACCTAGAACGCTTGCGCCTCGCGCTAGCGTTCTCTAAAAAGTGATGGCCGGACGTCAATCACTTTTATAAATATTTTGAAAGCAAATTTCACAACAATTAGAGCATTTGAATGGGAATTATTATTATTTCCCATGTTTTTTTTAGATGATCTTTCATATGGAATTGAAATCAACCAAATCCGTTACAATTAATTTTGGGGGGGCACTTTGGAAATTACCAATACTCAACGTTACCTTTAAAGCACAACTGATAATTAATACACATGTATCATTCTGGTGAAACATACAAAGGACCTACCAGGCTACCCCCTCCCTCCATCCGAAAACAAAACACTGAATAACTACACACTTGCAATGACCTTGAAAGCTACATATATGTATGCGCACAATTTTATTAAAACAATTATTAAAACAACCACTGAATTATTTTATGCGTGTATACATTCTGGCAATGAGAGGACCTGTGATCAATGTAATTTGCATTCATGAATGGAGTTGGGGGCATTATGAGTCACATGCAGTGTGAGTAATCTATTGAACTCATCAGACAAAACTAAGGGTAAATAATCCCTTTGTCTCTTATTCCACACTGAACACTTTCAATAATGAAATATTAATGAGGCAAAAGACAAGTTATGCATACTGTGCTGAATGAATGACTAGTGAAGATATGCTCTTGATGCATCTAAATTATTTAATTTAAATATTTTGCGATATCCATCAAATTAAAAAAGTAGCCCCCTAAAATAAAAAAATAATTCCTGCATTGCGAATGGTGAATTGCAAATGGGTAATACAAATTTGATTCTTTTGTAAAACCATACATGATTTTAACGTTTTAAAATACAACAATCATATTTGCATCAAACTGCCCTCTGAAAAAAAGGGACAAAGTAACACTGCCTATCTCTCCGAAAAGTTTAAATCTATTCATGATAACGTTTCAGTCAGAAAAGGTGCGAGAATAAACCATTTCCATAATTGTAAGGGTTTGGGTAGAGTAGGAGTTTGTTTCTTGTTATTAATACAAAATCTATACTAATACAATATATATATGATTTTCAGGAAAAGGGTGTATAGTTTGAACAAAGGAATTGAGGCCCGGAGGGAGACTGGTGTCCAAGGATAAGCTCATATTACCAATATAGCTGGCGAGGAAAATGATTTGCCTGAAAGGCAGACGACCAATTTAATTGTGTACAGCAAACCCTAACCCAGAACAATTCAATATTGCATGAAAATAAATGACTGTTGTTGTGTTGTTTAATCCTTTGATGCTTTGCCTACAGCTAGGGGACGGTGACTCATAGATCTAGAGTACATTTACATTTATTAAGGGTTGCATATACATGTATATCTCCCCATCAACAGTTTTCTTGTAATCTTTTCTTGCGGTCTCCCACGATGCGACTGAGATTGCATTAGGCTAGCTCTGCAACTAGTCTCATTCGCTTGTCCAAAATGTGGAACATGTTCAGAACTGTCAAACTGCAGTCGGGGCCATTGACTGAGACAGAATAGTGCTTGGGACAGAGACGTCTTAGGCAAAGCAACCTGTTTCTTCATTGCAATATCAGGGCCACATTGCAGAGAGAGCTGCAATCGATATGTAAATTTGCAATGAATTGCAAGTGAGATCATGTGATTCAATTCGCGCATCTGATTGGTTCAAATGTGCACATTTTCTGACTTTACAATCGATTGCAACTCTTTCTGCAATGGGGGCCCTGAAACAGTAGAAGTCTCCTCACGGGACACCAGCTTTAGACTCAACATTGACACTTGTAGAGCTCTCAGTGGTAAGCAAAACATGCAAACTTGTGGCATTGACAAAGTACAGAGTCTTTCTTATTTGTTTGCCTTTGGCATGCCAGTTAACATACTAAATGACAATCAATAAAGGTTGCTTCTAAGTCTAACAAGATAAAGGGAAATTTGTAAATTTGCAAAGAAAAAGGACTTAACAGTATAATACCATAGATAAAAAAAAGAATATGTACAACAAACGAGTAGTATATAAATCAAATAAAAAGCATTAATTAGTTTTCTTCAATAACAAGAAATCCCAGGAAATTACTAAGCGCATACGTACGCATATCCCTCACTGTACTTTTGTTAACAGCGAGCTTCCATTTTCTCTATTAAATCAAGGACAAGACACGCTCCCTCCACCTTTTATTTGTTGGCAAGGCCTTGGAAGGACTTCACACCATAATTGCACCTGGAATTAGATGCCGTCAGGACGGGCCCAGATTGATTCCTAGATTCATACGCACATAGGGTGTCCACACATGTCTTGGCTCAAGGGAAAATATAACATTTGAGGGGGAGAGTGTCCTCCGACCATACTTTCTTAAATCCCTTTCAATGAGTGTTTAATATATATTTTGAATAGTTCAGCACTAGAAATTAACATTTAAACGTTAAATACGTGTATGTATTTCCTGGTGGCTCAATGCCTCCCTCAGACACATATTACCAAGGAAGACTTTTGGAGTGGCCCTAAATGAAATAAAAACACATTTCCAGAGAGTCTCATTTGGTTGACTTAGAAGTGGAAGCTTCCAGGCTTCAAGCCCTGGAATAATGTCATGTTGGTCTGGGTGGTAGTTTTCATTATAACAGTTTTAGGTTCATAACATGTGTGTCCTCCTAAAAGGAAAATAGTAATCATCACTCAGGAATAGCAACAAAAAATGACCCAAAATGATAAGATTATAACAACATAGCACGAAGATTACATGAATACAGTCGGCCTGCGATTGCACCATGTGAGAAGAGAGGATTGGAGAGTCCTGAAAAGGACTGGTGGTATACTTTCATGAGAATGTAGTTCTAAAATGAACTTCAGTGCCGGTATGGGTGGTGGTAGGAGGGGCTCGACGTTTCAACCAGGTTGACTGTCCGCCGTCAGGAATGCATTTCCTGACTTTCAGGTTAGGTGTGGACAAGGCGATAGCTGGCTCACGCCAACACTGCGTTCTCCCGTCACCGCTGACTTCATAGCGAGGTGGAATGACGTCAGCCCTCTACAGCCCCCCTGGCCGATGATCTCACCACTGCCATTGTCTGTCCTCGCCTAGGGGAACCTTTGGCGCACATTTTGCATTTCTTTCATTTCCAATGCTTCACTTTTCATTTCTCGTTCCGTTTCCAATGCTGATTTTAATCAAGATTGTTTGTTTGTTTGTTTGTCTGTCTGTGTGTTTGTCTGTCTGTTTGTTTTTCTTTCCAAAGTCACCTAAGAAAATACAACAATACGTCAACCTTAAAAGTAAGTTGATTGTGTGAAAATAATTCTTTTTTTAAGTAAATACAACAATTAATATCTAAATTTGATCTCTCTTTTAAAGAATTTCTACGTAGATAGTTTTGAATGATGACCTCAGCAGGGATCTTTGCTTCTCAACTCTCATACTAATGTCAAATGAATTAAAATATTTCTGTCTATTTTGAGACAATATTTGTGTTTTTTTTCTCTCTTGTTCACTAAAGTCGCTATTTACTTTCTTCAGTCACTACTTTCCTTGGTATCATTCTTCACATCTAGATCTAGATCTACGTTCTTAACATTGCCATTGACAATCAATGTGAGAGGCCTTTTTTTTACAATTCTGATATTAGATGTGTTTTTTTTGTGTTTTTTTTACATTTTTGAGTAGAACTTATTCCTGCTGAGGTCATCATTAAAAACTATCCATGTAGAAATTAACCCATCAAGGACGAGAGCTGTTTTAAGGCAAAATTGATCATTGTTTTCCTCTACAATTTCCTCTTTATTTCTTATTTTTTCTCTTTCATATCAAACATGGGATCCAACAACAAACATTGCATGTTATGTTTTATTAGATGTGTATCTATTAGGCTAGTATGATTCACTGTATATCAATTTCTAAAATATATTTGCCTCAACTATTTCTGCATTTAATTGCTTTAAAAACTGTTTTAGTCTTCCAAAAGAGATCAAGTAGAAATGAACAAATTTACATTGTGATTGTTCACTAATTCATATATTATTTTTATCATGAAAATATATGGATACTTTTAATTATGTTACAATGAAATTGCATTTTTAGTGGGGTATGTACATACATGTATACGTACTGATGTACATATATGTGGCAATGCTATGGCTACAATAATTAAGGAACAATATTTGCTCCAATTAAGATCTCATATAACATATGTTTGCACGGTTAATGTAATAAAACATTTATAAGGTCATAAAGTGACATTTACACGCAAATAATCCTGAATTCATCTGTAAAACGTACATTGCCAATGAAGAAAACTAATACATTGGAATACAGTAAGCATGTGCGTGGGATGCGGGGATTTGATTTTCACGTGTCGAATTAAGCAGACACCAACGAGCAATTAGTTTTGAATTAGCATGGAAAATTAAATCATCACCTTCTGAATAAGCGAGTGCCAAATTTATGCACAAACACAAGTCTCCCAAAATGTATACAAATGAGATGACATTTACACTGAATGGTGGGGCCAGACAAACAAATTGTCGAACAGACTTATTTTTTGTTTGTATTACCATGAATGCAGACAGATAAGTTTGGAAATAGATGTTTAATTTATTAATCTGATTTAACACTGAATTTCCATAATCACTGATAACAAAATAATTTAACAAAACTTTAAATTTTCCAAGTAAAAATTTGTATAAAAAAATCATACATGTAAAGCAGCCAACTTTCATGGCTGAAGTCCACATTTTCTGTACGATATAAGTAATTTCTGCCTGAGAAAAACTATTTGGGTCGTTCCTGAAATATCACACCCTAAGAATCACTTGCACAATTCAGGGACTACCCCTTTACAAGTATAGCCGCGTAATACCAGTGGCGTAGCTAGAGGGGCAAGGGGAAATTGTGACTCGCTGGAAGAATTCATGCCCCTTACTGTCTCCCACCCCCCAAAACATTATACGACTTGATGCTCCCGCCAAGGCCATCACAGGAAAAGGTAATTTCTAGCAAGTGCTAAGTATATCACCTATCCCACCCCCTTCCCCCTAAACTGGTTTAACCTCGTTTCCCTGACTGTCGCACATTCTGGCTGTATAAAGCACTCATCTAAAAGACTCTTCTAGACAGCAGAGTATCAATTTTGACCTTTTACCAAACCACTTCATGCATCTAAAGACACAATGCTTCATTGAATATTTTTACAGGGGGGTTCATGAAGATATGGGGCGAGACTGGAGGGGCATGTGCCCCCCCCCCCCCCCCCATCCACCCAAAATGCCACCCACCCCAAATGCCCCCCGCCCCAAAAATCATGCTTTTGATTTTTTTAAAGGGTAAAAGCATCATATTATGGTAAAATCATCACATAATTTTTCAGTTTTCAAACAAAAAATCATCTTCTGGTAGCTAAATGCTGAATGGAGTTAAGACCCCCACCCCCCACGGCTGACTGTACATGGCAGCATAAACTGTAAAGTTGGAACTTCGGGTTGAATCAAATACAAATCATCATGCATGGGGATGCTACAACGCGGAATGCCATTTTGAACTAGGCTGGTTTGTGCGCACTGCATAACACTGAGCAAGGCGTTCGCAAGATGGCACCGCGCGTTTGATTTACGAATCTAAACTACTATCTAGAAATTCTAGAGGTCGGTTGGAGTGAGTCTGGAGTGTATTTACATGGGGCTGGGACCCGGGGGAACAGAACTTGAATATATTATATGGATGCATGAATTCTGCTAGAGATAGATGGCCCAAGGGCATTCTGAAATGAGGTCAATTTGAAATTTAATTTGCCAAAAGGTTCTTATCAAACTAGAAGCAGGCAGCAGCCAAATGAAAGAAAGTTAAAGTGATACCTGTAAAGTGTCAGATATTGCACAAAATGACATTTGAGACTTCAATCCTATATCAATATCATTGTAAAATACAATTGAAAGATTTGTGAAAGTTTGAAAGAAAACGAACACTGTTTACCTAGTGAAAAAAACGAATATTGAGTTCATATTTTATCACCGAATACTGATGGTCTGCCATACATTTGTCGCAGTAATGAATGATCCGTTTGAGATATTCGCACCCGACTATGTTTACACACGTAGTACAGAATTCATGGAATTTGCTCGCTCGGCTCAAAGTTCAATCTCCGGAATGTTCCCACGCATGCTGCAATGCGGACACGTTTAGCTACAACAATTGTATTTTTTTTTCAATTGCGTTAATTAACGCTTTAGAAATAATGATTTTCAATGATAATTATCTTCATACTAAAGGGACATTTGAAAAAATCAAACCCTATTTTATTCTTCTCTTACCATAAGCTAAACAACACGGTAGAAGAGAAACGAGGAAGCTCCAAGTAATTTTCGTGGATTTAGACACTTTACAGGTATGACTTTAAAGTAAAATACAATTATATGTATAATTTGTGGAACGTCACACTCAAATTAGGTAAGAAAAACTAGATGAGATATATTTTAAACTAAAATGCTGTATGAAGTTTTATGATGCTTCATTCCAGCATGCCCAGAAAATTAACTCTCATGTGAAAAACAAAATCTTTCACAAAACATGTTGTCCCTCGCAACAAGTTTTCATTTATTGTGACATGAACCTTTTCACGAAATAAACTATAATACACAAATGTGTGGAAACAGTGAAAATATTCACAGGGGTTCGGGGCAATTTCAAACACTAAATGCTAAAAAGAGCACATTATGCAAATTTGCATAGAATAGAATAGAGTTCAATGCAGGAAAAAGTTGTTAGTGCTCTGATTCCAACATTTACTTCCCAAAGGCTTCAAAAGTAGCCCCGACAAACAACATCTGAATTTTTTCCCTGTATGCTAATTAGTACTCAGTTGTACCTTTAGTTTCTTAAAAAATACAATCAAGCTCAGACCACAATTTAAAAAAAAACACATGTGCACGTCATTTGTAGGCCATTGTACCAATTATAATAGCTTGCTGCAAGCTGCAAGCATAATGTGTTAATTTCTAGCAATATTCACTGCCAGAGTAGATCTTTATTCATGAGTTTACGTATTATACCTATTGTTCAGGAGGCATGAATGAATATTTAACTGAATTACCGATTTTTGTATTTCAGACTTTCATTCCATGCACCATTAGAGCACACTAACCTCTTTTGTGCTCTGGGTGCCATTTGGCTAATCAAGCCTCCACACTAACCTTTTCCGTTCGGGCAAGTAGATTAATACATTTTCAAATTGTACTTGCCCAAACAGAGAATGTACTTACCCGCTTTAATACTTCTAGATGAGATTTACACCTTGTGAATAACAGTTTTGCTAACAGACATGCTAAAGAACTGCAAATCATCAATATCAAGAAACATTTAAACAATTTAAAATCACAAACAGGTCAAATCATTCAACTTTCAATGCTATAAAGCCTCGTAAACTTCCTGAATATTGGAAATCTGTGTGAATGGAAATGCATTGTGAATGGGCAATTCCACTGTTACAGAATGACAAATAAGTGATTTTTATCTCTGTTTTCTTAATCATATATAAAATTCCTTTCACTTCCACAGTTTTTAAAACTTTAATAACTGGCAGGGGTACTAGAGGTACAACAGAACCAAAGATTGTTAAAAATCTATAACACTGTAGCATCAGGAGACCAAAATACAATCGTAACGGAAAGGGGTCTTTTATTCAACACTTACTTTGTAATGATTTTCCGCAAAAGCTACCACAAAAAATTCTTCATTGGTAATAAAAACTTATCATTTAAGTTACAAACTTGAATTTGGTACATCTTTTTTCCAGAAATTATCTATTTATTATCAGATTTAACTCCCCTCCCCTCCCCCTTGTGCGTACGTACTTTGTAGATGGCCCCTTTTCCAATTTTTTCTCCTTATCTTGATATATTTCTTTAACAATATTTACGAAAATATAGTTACAAAATATTCAGAATTACCTTAGTTTCGAGCAAAAATATAGTTTTCCTGAATAGGAACGAGAACTCTAGCGCTACATGTATTACGAGATTGCCAGCACTTACGAGATTGTCAGCGCAGCTGGCTTACGCATGTACATGTACAAATATTTACGTACGTAAACGTTTTTACATCGAGTCAATCGCGTAGCTCACGAGCACGCCTTAGCACGCGTAAGCGGCGCTCTGCTGTCGTTGCCAAAACCATTTAGTATTATCTTTATCATGCGATCATGCGCTGCATCCATAACGCACATAGCTAGATCGATGGCAGGCAAGCGCGGCGCTGGCAGTGCTTTTGTTTCGTAACTTTGAAGTTAAAAACGTATCAGATTTAGCAAATGTCGGCAAAAAAAGGTGAGAAACCATTCTAGGCCAGGGTAAACGTAGACAATTTGGCTAAATAATGTTTTATCACCCAATACAATACAGTGCAATACAACCAATAGTCCCACACCTGCTGAAATGTGTTGTTTTGAGGTGAGTCAAGAGTGAAAATTTGACTATCGACGCGTATGCGCCGCACCCCACCTAGAGGCACTGATTTTCTGTTTTAAAAAAAGGCCTTTTCCGTTTCAGAAAATCTGGAATTCCGTTTTTACCTGCCTGAAAAACGGAAATTCCGTTTTGCCATAGACTTTGTACATGTGAAAAACTGCAAATTCCGTTTACATAGAACTCCATACAAAATTTAATGAGTAGGGTAAAATCATGATTTTCACCCACAAATCATCAAAATTTGGGGGGGAATGTGTCATGCCTGATATCAGGAAGGACTTACCACAGGCCAGAGAGTAAATATCTTTAAAATTCATTTAATAATGATTAATGCTGAGTTGGTTTGGTCGATCACACCGGTTCCCCACCGTCACCATCGGGTCCCGGTTTCGTTTTCTTTGGAACGGGGTCGAAAAAGAAAGAGGGAAAAAAAACCAAAAAAAACGATTTTTTTTTTTTTTTTTCTTTTTTTTTTTCTTTTTTCAAATGGTCAATTCCGCGATTTTCCGCGATTTTCCGCGATCGCGGAAAATCAGTGCCCCTACCCACCTTTGCTTGGTTTTTTCGAGGAAAAAGTATGCGGCGATTACGCCGGTAAATACGGTAGTTAAATCACCATTGATGCAATATGAAGCATGTGAGGTAACTAATGAGTCACATAAAGTAACATTAAAGTACATGTACATGTATAATGACTCATTGTCTACATGGCTACAGTTCATGCTATTTAAAGGGTATTTCTACATTCAGAACAAGAACAATTTTTATTTTTAGCAATATCATTCAATACCTTACAAACCATGTGCATGTACATGTAATTCCGTTACGTAACGGAATTACTAATACCGTTACGCCATTTTTGGAAAAAGTAGTGACATTATTTCAGAAAATTATGTTGGAATTTCTGAGGACTATGGTAAAGGAAGAGAATTCACAATGACATGACTAAAGAACAAGTAATAAGATATTGAGAAAAACTTATAACGTTTTATCGTAACGGAATTACGATAAAATATGCATAGATTTCAAAAATTTCTCAAAAAAATATGCAATGAAGTTACTGCCCATGCTTTACAATTTGTGATTGTTGCAACATACATGGAAAATATAAGAAAATGAGCAGAAACAGTCGTTGAATTAAAAGATTCACTTAATTTTCATAAAATGAAGCTGATTTATGAATAAAAGGTCATAAATTTCTGATCAATTCAAGCAGAAATATTTGCAAAACCAATAGAGCTATACACAAACAATTTTTATTACACAAACAGTTTTCAGTTTCCTAAAATTCAAGTTTTCCTCTATTGATAACAGTTTGATTTAGGGAAGATTGCTCAACTTTGAGATGTGGTGTTTTTGCCTTCTCTCATATGGAATTGCCCAACTTTGCCCGATCGGGCAACCAAACAAGGCCATTTATAACATTTTACTTGCCCAAAATAATGTTTTACTTGCCCCGGGCAATAGGGCAAGTGATAGTGTCGAGCCCAGTATACATTAATGAAAGGGGATTTTCTATATTTCATCCTCTTAATCAATGCTCGAAATTCACTTTTTTTTTGCTGGTGGCCCGGTCGGGCCAGTAAAATTAGTATTTTTCCAAATTTGGTGGCCCGAAACCCAAAAATACAATAAACATATGAATAGTTTCAGGGTACTAGGCAATACTTTTTATTTTGTCATGGATTGTTTTGATGGACTTGTCGCTATAATTTAATTAATCTAATGATACAGTGTTGAGTTTTGTATAATAGTGTTTTTGTATGTTAATGTTGATGCCAAGCTACACATCAGTGGCGGGAGTCCCAATGTGAGAGCAGGGATCATAAATAGTAGGAGTAAGTGGTAAAGTTTTGTTTGACTATGTCTTGTCGCTATAATTTAATGATACAGTGTTGAGTTTTGTATATTAATGTTAATAACCATTTTGTTGATGCAAAAATATACACATCTGTGGCGGGAGTCCCTATGTGAGAATAGCATCGAAACGAGTAGGCGTGAATATTGTATTATTTTGTTTGTAGTGTCGCTACATGTTTTTTGAATAATTTAGTTAATATCATAAAATATTGTCGAGTATTTGATGCCAAGCTACACATCAGTGGCGGGAGTCCCAGTGTGAGAGCAGGGATCATAAATCGTAGGAGTGAGCAATGTAAAGTTTTATTTGACTATGTCTTGTCGCTATAATTTAATTAATCTAATGATACAGTGTTGAGTTTTGTATATTAATGTTAAGAACCATTTTGTTGATGCAAAAATACATATCTGTGGCGGGAGTCCCTATGTGAGAATAGCATCGAAATGAGTAGGCGTGAATATTGTATTATTTTGTTTTGTCGTGTCGCTACATGTTTTTTGTATAATTTAGTTAAAGTGATACCTGTAAAGTGTCAGATATTGCACAAAATGACATTTGAGACTTCAATCCTATATCAATATCATTGTAAAATACAATTGAAAGATTTGTAAAAGTTTGAAAGAAAACGAACACTGTTTACCTAGTGAAAAAAACGAATATTGAGTTCATATTTTATCACCGAATACTGATGGTCTGCCATACATTTGTCGCAGTAATGAATGATCCGTTTGAGATATTCGCACCCTTGTATGTTTACACACGTAGTACAGAATTCATGGAATTTGCACTCGCTCCGCTCAAAGTTCAATCTCCGGAATGTTCTCACGGTGCTGCATGCGGACGTTCTCAGCTAGGACAATTGTACTTTTTATCAAAAGCGTTAATCAACGTGATTGAAATAAAAGATTTAAATGATAATTATCTTCATACTAAAGGGACATTTGAAAAAATCAAATCCTATTTTATCCTTCTTTTACCATAAGCTAAACAACACGGTAGAAGAGAAACGAGGAAGCTCCAAGTAATTTTCGTGGATTTGGACACTTTACAGGTATGACTTTAATATCATAAAATATTGTTGAGTATGTATATATGTTGATGCCAAGCTACACATCAGTGGCGGGAGTCCCAATGTGAGAGCAGGCACCAGAAATAGTAGGAGTGATTTTTGTTTATTTTGTATTGTATTATGATTATCTCAGTTTGTAAGTGAAGTGGGAAAAAAAAGACAAAGGTATACCATGTATTATGTCTTTGCACTAACATGCACAAAATAAGCCCACAAAATGTTTGCACTAATTTGTTTAAGAATTAGTTTATTAATATGAAGAAGGAAGAAAAAAAAACGCATATCGCGATAATTCATTAGTAGCTTTAAAATAGTGTTTATTATGAATATATTTGTTTTGTTTGGTTTCGCTTTATTATTATAATATTATAATTAAGTGTTGTAAGAGAATCGTTTTGACCATAAAGAGGCCCACTTCCACATAATTATGTGGCGGGAGTCCCGATGTGAGAGGTGGGCTTTGTTATTGAAATAAGGAAAATTATTATATTTTTGTATATAAAAGTAATATTCATAATAAGGTAGGAGAAAGAAAAAAAAAAGAAATATCGCGATATTTTTAGCGGTGCCATAGAAATAATTTGTTGATGACATATAAAATGTTATAATATTTTTTAAATATGTGAAGAAGAAATTAATAGAAAAGCAATTGGCAACAATAGTCAGATTTGACTGATTGCCACCAAACTAAACAACAACAACATGCCCTAGACAGCCTGACTAAACATGACTACAGGGTATCTAAAAAAAAAAAAATTAATTTTTGGTGGCCCCGGACCATCGGGCCTATGCTAATTTCGAGCATTGTCTTAATGATATAATGCACAAACTGCATGCGAATCATCACACATTTCCATTATGAAAGGGGTTAAATGTGTGTTGTGCACTTCAAAAGAAAGCCTGGGTTCAAACTGAATTATGATGAACTCACTCGGGACAGGAAATAGTAATCTGTTCCCTACTAGATTTTTGAATTCCCCAATCCACATAGAGTTCATACATGGCCCACCCGGTTCCTGTAGGCAAGGGGTTAAGAACCAACCAAAAAAATACTTTTTTTTTCACGAGGGCGATTTTGAAAATTTTGAGGGAGAAAAACGCCCTCGTGAAATTATTCACGAGGGCTATTTTGGGGCTCACAGGGGCTCTTTTTTTTTTGACATCGTTTTTACTGCTCAAGGGTCTAATAAAGGATTATCATGATGTGATGTATCCGATTATGCCATGTTTGGTACGATTTTGGCGCTTTCCGATCATGCAAAAAGATGTTTAAAAAAATAAATAAATAATAAATAAATATATATCTTTTTTTTTTTTTTGTTGGCCCCCGTGCCATGGCTCACGGGGGCGATTCCAAAGGTATCGGGGGCGAGTCGCCCTTTGCCCCCGTGTATTTTTTTGGTTGTTAAGAACCAATGTATATGAATATAAATATGAAGGATTTATTTATATCCCCAAAAAACAGTAAAGGATGAAGACAATTTTACCCAAATTGTACATAATTGAGATTAAACTTGCTGAAAAACCTAGACAAAATATCAGTAAGGTATCATTCAAAAGGCAATATTTAATATACAAATAAGATGAGGTAAGCTTTTTCTAAAATATGATGAAAATGGCTATCAGTTTTAGCATACATACAGATGAACTCTTCACGTATCCTAAAACCCTTTCAGCATCAAAATATGACGGGGACATTGAGATATTACATAAAACATGAAACAATGGTAATGAGGGGTTAACCTTCATTGTTTCATGCATGTATTACAATATAGATTCAAGGCCACTGCTAATTAATGAACAGATTATTTATGCATGGCAGTAAGTGCAGCTGTGCAATGGAGTGAGTGTACAATGGAATCCAGCATTTGCCATATTGGATTCATTACTGCAACGTGCATCTCACTATCTCTTGACTTGCATGGGGATGGTGTGGCACGATCTGCTAGACACTCGACTTCAAATCTAGAGGTCATGAGTTCAAACCCCGTCGATGTCCTGTCATTTATGTCCTCCAGCAAGACATTTCATCCATATTGCTGCTCTCTACTCGGGAGTATAAATGGTTACCTGGTCGTTTACTAATTGGCATGGTCGCTATCATATGGCTGCTCTTGGCTAGGATGCTCCTCGGGAAGTTGAGATGGTGCGCAAGATAACTGTGCGGGTTTGAACTGTACCAGTAACGACCAGGGTAATAATACAAGTGCATAGGGACAGGATGCAGCGATTGTGCAAAATGTTTTATATGCGCTATAAAATACCAAAACTGTGTATTATTATTATTATTATCTCAACAGGGGGAAACCACATTTTACTTTTGAAAAATTTCAAG
The DNA here is from genome assembly GCA_037951105.1 of Echinarachnius parma. NCBI lineage: Eukaryota > Metazoa > Echinodermata > Echinoidea > Clypeasteroida > Echinarachniidae > Echinarachnius > Echinarachnius parma. Next base: position 5,003 of record JBAMJV010003909.1, on the reverse strand, counting down.
GGTAAATTCTCTAGTCTACCTGCATTCAACTTGCACACTGGCATATATTTCAAATACATTGAACTTCACTCGACTGTTCAGCGATTTTTCAGGGCTTCTTATTAGTCTGAGTTTAGAAGGGCCAAATCATTCTGAGCCTGCAATAGAGCTTTGTATTTTTCATGTGAACAGCAAGTCACACATTATATAACATTTGTGGTACACCCATCTCCTTCAATCCAGAAGATTATAACGCGAGTATACCTAGCCTACATTTATGTTTTGCTCTACACTTTGGCAACAGGTCACACATTTTCTAAATATATACCCAGCATAAATTTAGCTTAAATTACAAAGTCATGAAAAGGTCACTCTTTCAAGCTATCTACCTAATGCGTGTCCAATCACCCCTGGTAATGAACTTCAAGTCAATTCAATTTGCCAGTGGTTTACGGTGAAGTTCATCTTGCACGTCGTTGGTTTAGAGAGAGAAGGGCGCTAAGTCACGTTTGTACTACTGAGATAATTATGTTTAAAGTATGAAAGCACAACATGTAGAAACTATTTGTCAGCTCTATTTTCAAATTTGATGAATATTCCTAAAATTAGACATAATTATTATCTGAAAATCTTGCATCACACAGAGGAGGTTCCGACCTATGGGATGGTATACATTCAAAATTTGATGCAATTTAGTCAAAAATGTACTTAATGCCTTCTCATTATCACCCGACATGTGATAATGACTGCATCCTGTACACACAATATATATTGAGCGCTAGACTTGCAAGTCTATGCTATGATTTTCCTATCTAATCTTATATATGGCAACAGCTAACAAATATTCAACACAACATAATTGCACAGAACTTAGAGCAACTTGTGAAACATTATTTTACTGTGTACACATCTTTACCAACTACTGCTGGTCATGTGAAAAAGAGGGTAATTGTAGTAGCGTAGCTCTGTTTGACTGATTCAGGGGGGGGGGGAATTATTGGGGGTACACTCTATGTATTTCTTTATTTTGTAAATAATGTTATGTTTTTTGTTTAGAGTAAATATTGGGGGCACATGCCCTCCATGCCTCATGCTCCATGCAATTTTAAATGCCAATGTTTTCCTGATGCCGATAGTTTGCTTGAAATCACGGGCTCACTACCTTTGACATGCATGTTGATATGGTTTTGGTGGGATGAAAGATTTAAATTACACAAATCCGTTCTCATGCGACCGCCCACCCATAGTTCAAATTTGTAGCAACACACCAACTGTTTAAGACCGGAAGACCAACAGGACATCAACCTACCCTTCCGAACAGATGATGATGATGATGATGATATGTGAGAATTCCACAATTAAATTTTATTCTTGATATTGTATCTCTAAGTTACATTTGACAGAAATTTGACCTCGTGTATTAAAAGTTAAACTGTGACTTACCTAATTTGACTTGTAATGATGTTGGTTTTCGTAGATTTTTGATGGAATGTCTACTGGAAGGGGAGTTGGTTATATCCACATGGGTTGTCATCCTCTCTGTCTCTAACATCTGAAACATATAAGCAGAGTTATTGGAACAAACAAATTAATAATAATAACAATAATTTAATAACAATGTGGGTATCTGACGATGATGATGATGATGGTGATAGTGATAGTGATGATGATGAAGATGACGATGACTGTGACGGTGAAGGTGATGTTGATGTTGATGGTGATGGTGATGATGATGATGATGCATGGAACAGGGTTTTTTTTTAATTCCCTTTTGTTAAAAAGATCTTATTAACAAAGAAGTGTTTGGATTGTGAATTATCAACTGGAAAGTTATAAGTGTACAAATGATCATAATAATAATCATCATCATAATCTTAATCAAAATAATTGATTACAATCATATAGCGCTAAATACAGGGTTTCTCAGCACTGAAGCATTATTATTACCCTTGGTCATCTGGTACAGTCCAAACCGGCACCATTATCTTGTGCACCATCTCAACTCCCTGGGGAGCATATAAGTTGTTAGCAGTTTTTAAAACACTCTGTTATCTCTAGAAGCACTGTCTTACATAGACAATTCAGATCTGTTCCACTTCCAGAACAATTTTTAAAGTATGGAGAATGCGAACATCTTCTACTGAAACATATAGACAGTTATTTGAAGAAAAAAAAATCATGAAAAAGCACATTTATTCTCTCTACATGCATTGTGCTAACAAATTCTGTTCATGACTGGTCCGGAAAATATTCTGGCTCTGGTCTGTGGAAAATGTGAAATTATTTGTGTAATAAAAATACCAAAATAAAATTGTCTTGTCAAAACAAAACATAAAAGTCTTTGAACATAAAAAAAAGTAATCATATCACTTTCAAGAAATATCCTTCTCCCGGGACCTGTGCAGTATCAATGCAATGCAGGGCGCATAGTACGGTATTGTAATGTTACAAGTATGTGCACTGGCCGAAGTACTATTGAGGAGAAATGATGCGTAGATCGTCCGCTAAGTAAATTTGTAAAATTATGCCACCATCGCACGAGAAATGTTGAGCTGCAAGCATTGTCAATGGGAGAAGAGGGGTGCCAGTTTAAAAAAACACCCGGATCTCGTTTTAAAGCAAAAGATTAACATGCACATTCAAAGACGATATCCCAAAATATGGGATATAAATCGATCATTGCATCGGAATCTGCACTATTTTCTTGACTGTTTAAGAAAATATTAATTATTTTGTTGTCTAAAACTGTCAGAAATATTTTAGGGTGCCGATGTGTAGGTCACGGTGGTCGCCCAACCATTACCCAAAAAGAAAAATCATGATACGTCAGATTAAAAATATTCATGAATAAACTCCAAAAAGCAAAAGTAACAAAATTAAACGGACAATTTATTTCACAACCAACGCATTTGTATTGATTTGGGCTAATAAAATTATGTAAACAACAATCCACTGACACTGCATTAATGTCATCTACGATCTATCCAACAAACACATGTAACAAATGCATGCCATTATGTCAACATTAATCCAGCTAATAAATAAAACATGACAATGAGGCTGAAAATGGAAGTCCAAAATCACATATGGCCATACACAGAAATGAACGGATGGGGCCAAAGCAAAGGTAGGTAGCATACCATATGATCCCAAAAGTGAAATAGATTCGGCAGGAAAGAGATAATAATCCTTTAGAGGGGAACACCTTACCCGCGTGTGTTCGTTGACTGAAGTGGCATAGCCGCTGTCCGTCTCGTCATCTTCCATGCTTGCTCCGTGGAGAGGGGAGGTTATCCGCCGATCGAGAGGAAATTAGATGTTGATCCCAATGATGAATGAATGAGATGAGTAGAAAAATCAGCTGACGACCGGAGAGAGTTGTGGTCGAGCGCCAGCTACCGACGAAATACCATACAGTTTGGCTTGTTGTGAACGAGTTTATGGAAGGTAGCGTATTAAACGTCCCCCTAATCCATTCTCTTCCCTTCTTCTCTCAAGAGGAGGAGGAGGAGGAGGAGGAGGAGGAGGAGGAGGAGGAGGAGGGAGGAGGAGGAGGAGGAGGAGGAGGGAGGGGAGGAGGAGGAGGAGGAGGAGGAGGAGGAGGAGGAGGAGGAGGAGGAGGAGGAGGAGGAGGAGGAGGAGGAGGAGGAGGAGGAGGAGGAGGAGGAGGAGGAGGAGGAGGAGGGGAGGAGGAGGGAGGAGGAGGAGGAGGAGGAGGAGGAGGAGGAGGAGGGTGGAGGAGGGAGAGGAGGAGGTGGAGGTGGAGGAGGAGGAGGAATGAGGAGGAGAGGATGATGAAGATGATAATATATTGATGATGGATGGATGATATGGATGATGAAAGATGATGGATGGATGATATGGATGATGGATGGATGGAGTCCATCCATCCATCATCCATATCATCCATCCATCATCAATATACTGGTATTAAGATGCCCATTTGGTAAATGCAGGCAAAGCAGGAAATATGATTTAATGTGTACTACTTTTTCTGTTATTGTTTTATTGTCTTTATCATCCTTTTATTTTTAATAAATAAATTTGAATATATAGCGCCTAATATGAAATTGTGAACTCTTAAGTGCTCTACAACTTTCTTTTTTATCACCACAGTCACTGAAAACACGCCTAGTCTCTTTGAAGTTGAATCGCATTTTCTCAACTCCCTTGGGGTGATTCTAGCCAGCTACCTAACATGGTGCTCAAATATTTTCTTACAATCACCCTCCATCCCCACTTTTCAAGTTTTAGCATTTCTTTTCCCCATAAACATGTATTTTGTGATTCAAACTTTCTATTCCTGTGACTGGCTGTTGGTCTCATCATTTTGTCTGAACTCAGTTCCAGAATTTAGTCATTATGTCTAATAATAAGTATGTCTCACATTCATGTTGTCTGCATTTGTCTACATTTTGTTAACTAACACATTTATCAATATATACAATATCTTTGTTGTGATGGATTTCTGACTCTGTTTGTATTATGCTGTTGTTACTTGATGTAAAACAAGTAATACGAGTATATCACTGGAAAGCTAAGATTATGGAGTACTCGCAATAAATAAAATCAGAAAATTTAAATTTGATGCCTTCATTGGTGTCTTGTGAAATGAAATCAACTTAGTGATATGCGCGAAGGATAACTGAAGTGATTTTTTGTTGTTAATAAAGTAAATTCAATCATAGGGAACTCTGACCAGGAATAAATAACTTTAAATAGAAAATGAACAATTAGGAAAATTTGGCATCCCTTGTAATCAAACCCAAGACCCTCCCAATATTTTGAATTGCATAAAAAGATGCATCAATTCGGTGATCACTGGCACACATCCCTAAGTTGATTTCATTATCCTTTATTGTGTGTATATTGGAATCATTTTCACGAGGCTCTGCTTCTGTTTATTCTATCAACTTTCATTTATATGTATTACTTAATGTTTTCATTGTATGTTTTGTTTTAAAGTGTTGAATAGATTTGTATCAGAGAGGGCAGTCATTTACACAATGCTGTCCTACCTGATC